>OX376374.1:20803326-20940826 GCA_947369275.1 Nemotelus nigrinus
TAATTTTCGAGCACATCTCTTATAACATTTTTAACTTGATATAAGGTGGATGCATTCTTTCATTTGCATTTTGAGATAATTTACCTCTTTTGATTTTTCTCTCCTGGATTCAGACTATAAAACATAATTTTTTTTTACCGATTTTGTCTACTATGCTACGATGTATGATTTTATCCTTAATGTTGACATTATTTCTCGATTTAATCCTTTATTTAAGTTGATTTTTGATATCCCATTTTTTTTTTGATATTCCAAGGACTCATCAAAACGCAGCACCTATGCATTAAACTCAGTAGCGCCGCATGTCGAACAGGACCGCAATGGTTTCCACAAATTCATCACTATCTGTTTTCATCCACAGTTCACATATTCGCAGAAGACAATGCGCACGTTCCACTTTGAGTGAACTTTCGTTCATATTCCATTTTCAGCAAATTTTCCAGCCGAAAGCAGAGAGTATTGCGAATAATTTCATTTCAGTGTCATGGCCAATGCAGTTCATGGATGGTTATAGTCTTCGGTGGGTCCGGTGCATAGTAACTCCCCTATTTTAGGAAAGTAGCGAAAGTTTTTGCTAGGGGTAATTTAAGATGAATGTTGGAGCCTAAATGCCATCTGCGGGAGCAAGTAGCTTGATGAATGGGGCACAAGTGCTTGTGAGATTTTATCAAGCCTGCGAATATATTTCTGGAAACACTTGATTCAGTTTTGAATGATGGTAGCGGGTGGGATTACGTTTTTGCTTTTCATGGCAACTTGGTCTTTGGCTCGAAGTTTTAATTAATAAATAGGCGATGCCTTCGAAATAACTTCTTGGAGGTCTACATACATACATATGTATGATGGAATACAAATATGCGATGCGTGAAATTTAATGTTATTGAAAAATCAATCAGTCTGTGTGGTTCGGAGTTAATTAATAGCGTGTTCGTTAAAATGCATAGTATATTTGTACGATTTTATTGATTTTAAAACATATGAGTGAGTTATGTAAATATTTTGAAATTGAAATGTCTGAAATTGAGGTGTTTATTGTAGAAACTCAGACAAATATTATTGGTTAACTCATTGAAATTGTTTTTAATCATAGCATTTTTCGTTTTGAATGCGATCCAATCAATTTTGGTTCCACGTTATTTACCGAGTAATATGTATGAATGCACTTGAAAATAAAAGTAGTACACAAATCAGCTATTTTATCAAAGTGAATTTACTTAGTGACCGTTGATTTGATGAATGATTCAGAGTAAAAGATTTCAAAGTTGAGGCTAGGCGAAAAAGAGTTACATCACTTAAATTTTTATTTTCGATTCAATCGTAGTTGGGTCATTATTTTTATTTGTATTTAGATAATGCTATTATCATTAACATAGTATTAATAATTATGATGTATACTTAGATTTAGCAAATGAACAATTGCACAAAGCGCGCTCGTTCCCATTCGTGCTGCAGAGAGAATTGTTTGACTATAGGCACGTAACTGAACTAACTTTAACTTTAGGGGGCAAGATGGTTTCCGAGGCCGAAGAAAAGCCGATTTTTGCGATTTTTTTTCTCAGCTTTGAGCGAAAATAATTACTATTTTTTTATAACACATTAAAGAACTATATTTTGAGAGTATGTAGGAATTATTGTATAAAAAAATATGAATTAGTTATGCCGTGGTGGCAGTAAATCAAAGGCGCTTCGAAAAAAAGGCGTCGTGCGGTGCGTAAAACCTGGCCTGACAGTGTTATCTGAAATCAAAAAATCGAAGTGATTTACTTAATATATTAGTTTTTTTCGCGGATGAACGAAACTATATTGAAAAATATGCGATTTCCGATTTTTGGTGCGGTTTTTAATTTGGAGGTACCATTTTCACATAAAAAATCAGCCTTTGATTGCCTGTAAAAAATAGTAAAAAGTTTTTTTTGAAAAAAAAAACGATCGTTCATCCGCGAGTATTTATCATATTAAAGATGTCCGGCAAAGTTCATTGAGATCGGTGCATTACTTTTTGAGTTATGTTACGCACCGACTTCAAAAATGTAGTTCGGAGTTTCGAGCTAGACTATTTCGGCTTCTCGTGGAAATATACCTGGGTACACGATCATAAAATAACCGGTATCTCTGCGAGTTTAAGTCCGATCGCCTCGAAATTTTCAAAGGATATTCCTGAGATGTTGTACTTTCATATAAAAAAATAATTGAAAATTTTTTTTTGTTGAAGTCGGAAACCATCCTGCCCCCTTAAAGTAGCTTTGCTTCAAATGAACTTTGATTAAGCAATTCACATAACGGGCTAGTAAGCAAATTGTTGGCTGCTTGCTAGTTATTTAGGAAGGTGGACATTCTTTTTGAAGGCCATGTTTGAAACTGCCAAGCTACTTTTGGATATGTCTTGTTGATATGGCTTATCAAATATTATTTTTAAGTATTCACTTTGTATGCTTATACCCATATTGGAATATGTACCTGAAAATTGGCCAAACTACTAACTTAAATACATATATTATTTTGGCTTCTTGGTCTCTATTGTTGTTTCATAATTTTATAATTAAAAAAAATCTTACACTTTAATAGCCTTACCCAGCATGTGCAGGGGCTGGGATAATTTTGGATAAAGCCTGTTTAAATTATCTGGTTAAAATGCTTGAAAATAAAATAACGGCAGAATTAGCTACCAAGATTGATCAATTGTCAAATACCATCTCTACCAATTTACTCTCCAACCAAAATTTAATTGTTGATAAATTAGAGAGTATAGTTTAGTCCAACACAAAGCTGTAAGCAGAAGTAGGGCCATCCAATTCTTGTGCACCTTTGTTTGAAATATCACTTAACGAGGAACTACGAAGTGCACATAATAACCATTCTTCAAACTTGATAATGCCGATAAAGTCCACCAAAGATGTCGCAACCTCTTCTGTCAAGGAATTGTTCACTGCCATCGAGAATCACGAAGCTGTTATGTTAACTGAACCTCCCAAGAACGATTCCCATAAAACTATTTTTTACTTTGCCACTTATTGGTCGGAAGATGATTGGTTGACACGTATCTCAAAAATCCAAAAACTGCGATTTAAATCATGGTGATTTTCAGCCCTTGCATCAAGAAGATTAATGTTATCTGCCTGGTTCAGCTTCGATGTCTTCAGAGACGTGGTTTAATTGGTTATACGCAGTAAGAAGGCCGGAAAATATGTTTTTTTTATAAATTTTTAGTGAAAAGGTGTTTTATTTTACGAAAACGAAAGGTATATATGCATTTAGTGGCAACATCTAAATTTATAATGGAACTAATGATTTGTAAAAATATTGATTTGGTGCGCTCCTCCAGACGATCTCCTGAAGGTCTTCCAAAAAAAGGTGTTCGGCGGTGACCACGATTTCTCCGGTATAATTCATCTGAAGTAGATAGATAAAACTAGGTATTGGTCGAAGAATAATCGAAATTTAGATAAAACTAGGTATTGGTCGAAGGACAAAATGGATTTTTGACAAAATGGCAGCTTTGTAAAAAAAATCGAATTTTTGACCAATATTGCCATTTAAAATTGTTTTAAAAAATAGAAATAAGTATCCGAAATCTTGTCTCTTCGATTAATACCTGAGAAATAAATCTGAGAAAGTTGGGTTCAAATTTCAAACCGTTTGGCTCAGCAGTGTTTTAGAAAACTTGGTCACCGACTTGGAAAACATAGTTTTCAGAAAAACGCGTTTAAAGTTTCGGAAGAAGTTAACACATAGATATTGTTTTTTACTTTTATCTAGTCATCTATTCTAAGGTCATAAGTGTACCCTTTATAGCCTCAGCAGCTTCTAATACTTCGATTTGATGTTGTCTATGAGCCATTCTTCCCTCTCACGTACTTTCATGCGCTTCGGTCTGTACTCCGCTTCATTTCTAACAGTCCGAGATGTGATTACAAATATGCGTATATCTCGGAAAAAACTCGATTTGAAATTTTCAGAGAATATTAAAAGATAAATATATATTCCGAAAATGCAAAAAATTAAAAATTAATTTTATGAAAATTCTAACTGCGTATAACCCCTTAATGTCGTCTACTTGGATGAAAAGTTTGTGTCCTTGAGAGTCACTAGATCCCAACAATTGCTTATTGAATACCATCACAACACAACATATGCAGCAAACGAGCCAATAAATAGGTGCTGCAGGCTATTCAATAGCATGAGTGAGAAATGTTCCCCTACGATATCTAAAGCAACTTTTAAAAATAACATATACAAAGTTCTCTCTTCATTGTATCCTCTTCTCCACTATACTAATATATATGTATTGTATGTTTAATTTAAATTTGTTATTTAACTGTTGTTCATTTAGTTATTTGTCATTTATTTATTGCTCTATTTGTTATCTATTTGTAACTAATTTATTTATGCGCTATTTATTGGTCTTGTATTCATGTATAGTTTTGTTTTTTATTTCATTTCGTAATTTTATCCATATACTATTTTATTTTATTCTTCTATACATGTACACCTTGCTTGGTGAATAAATAAATAAATAAATAAATAATATAATCTAACGTACGCAACAAAATGATATCTAACTTAGACTTAATTACACTTAACTTAAATGCTGTGCTTCCTGTTCGTCGAAAGGAACAAAAAAGAATGAAAAAGCTCATCCATGAGCTGCCGTTGATACGCCATCTTCACAGGAAGCATAAAGAGCTCACTGAAGCCATCTATGCTCCTAAGCGATCGATTTAGAATGTTAGAAATGAATTTAACAAACCTAATTTTTCATTCATTATAGCTGTGTTTAATGTCTCCGAAAAAAGAGTAGAGCATCGCAAGCCAAGTAAGACTAAAGCAGCTGTCAAAAAAGTGGAGTTAGCTAGAGCAATTGAGAGCACGAAATTCAGGCCGAAATTCTCAAAGTTGATTGCCTGTCAGAAGCTCAACCTGTCAGTTCATTATTAAAAGAACTCCCACTTCAGTTACAATTTTTTGTTGACATTCAATCCTTAGACAATTGACACACAGCTGTTAGCTTGCTCTACCGAAATAAGTATTGCAGAAAATGGTGCTAACTAAATTGCTAACTAAACAAAATTACTCTAGTTGAACTACAAATCAGAGCAACTTCGGCCTATTTAGAGCAACCCGATAACTCATGAAATATATTTTGGTGAGATATCTCAACCTAGCTCATTATGGTATTTAAAAATTAAACGTTTTGAGTTTTTTAATTGCACCTAAAATCAATCATAGATTGTTTGTTTGTTGTTTTCAGGCATATTGTCTTGTTAATCAGATACATTTATTAAATTTCAGTGTTTCGGTAATCGTTTTATTTTATTCTAATTTCAGATATTATTAAAGAAATTTTTCTCCCATATTATTTAGATCTTGATAAAGATGCCTTGTATCGATTTGATTCTTTCCAAAATTCATCATCAATATCTTATATAATATCTTAATTTCCGGCAAGCTACAAGGCTAATATCCAGCATCTTCCCAATTCAATATATTCTAGATTCATTCATCAAATATGTGCATAAATGTATGTAGAACGACATTTATTTATGTACATATATTTATTTACTATGCGAAAAGCACCGTGCATGACGAATCTCATTACCCGTAATAATGTATCGTAAAATCAGCAATCAATAAAGGATTGACTTGGGTAGCCTTAGCATAATGTCGCGTCAAACTTGCTTTTTACATATTGACATGCTTTGAAACATCGGCGAAACGGAAGTGAAAACAGGTAACATTCGTAGATCTATAGCATTTCGATCACGTACATACACTCGAGGATTCTAAAAATAGCGAATCAGAAAAAAAATGTTAGTCTCCTCTGCTGGTCATATGAGACAAACAGTTTGAAACCAAAAACTGTTTCTCAGGATACATATGAATTGTCAACTGAGCTTTTAATTTAATTTTATATTCCACTATTGAAGATTTTTGCAGTTTTTTTTTGCATTGAGCTAGATTAGTATGAAAACTAAGTATCAAAAGTATCCATGGAATAGATACAAAAATATATTGAGTAAATACTTCGAAGAAATCATCTTAAACACAAACGATTTGCAAAAATAAGATACAATTTAAGATAAGAAACTCTTCCGGAATTTCAATGAACTTAAACAAGATATTCTACATTATCTTAAACCCTGATTTTTTTTCTGTGCCAGATTGTAACCAAATCAAACCGAATCTGCACATTCGACTTTCGATCTGTGAGCGTAGTACTGCCTAAAAGATTTCTAAGTGGAACACAACCACTCGAAGCATGATACGACTTGTAGCCCCCAATTCAGCTAACTAAAACGAAGAGAACACAACTTTGAATGAGGTACATATTTGAACGAACTGCTGCAGCGTGTTCCTGTGGATATCCTTTTGTGTATTGCCACCTAGTACTACGAACTACCTCTATCTGTCGTGGCTTCCTGTTTTCGCAGACTCACTTGCCATAAAAATTCATACCGTAGATGGCAAGACAGTTGAAGGATTGGAATTCTAAACAGTTTTTGTCATGTCCTACATCCACTGGGGGATTCTGCTCAAGCTGCCTGTGGTGTGATGCGTTGACAGTGGTGGGCGGAATCGATGCAGATTTCCCTGGTTATGATCGATAATAATCAAAGTAGTGTGGAGAAATAAAAGAATGATTTTGAATAGATGTCACCAGATTGAGACTGAATTGCGGGAAAAAAAAGATGTTGGATTTGTGACAGCGCTTGTGAGCTTAAAGGATGATGGGTTTTATTATAGATTGTTTTTCAGTGAAATTTTGCAGAGGTTAACGGACAGTTATTTTGAGTTGAATGATTAACAACTATGTATTGTAACTCTGATTTTGGCTGTATATGTTCGGTTATTTACCGATCCAGCTGTACAGCCTAAAAATTAGACTCTAAACTGAAACTGGTAAATGATTAGCTTTAGGATGTGAATTGGTCGAATTAGCTAGTTCCATCTCTTGATGTAGCAGAATTTTTCGTTAAAACGTATATTAAATAGCTGAGCGTATTTTAATATTAATCTCTTCAATCAACAAGCGATTTGAAATGTGAAATAAATTTAACGTTAGGTATTGAGTACACAAACAGTTTGAAATTATTTGTTGCTCTATATAAATATATGTACATATATATCAGCAAAGAGATTCAGGGATATATATAGTCTTTGGAGTGCGTAGTCTGATCAAACTGAAATTTTCGGAGCACATAGATGCACATAAAAAGTAGGCCGATGTTAAGTTAAAACTAAGATGTATATATTGAGCCTATGGCAGCGGTGGGCATTTTAGATAAATTTTTCAGATACATCTATATTTCTATCAAAATGGTTTTTTGATAAAAAAAAACTTGTTAAGTTTGATTCTTGCTTACAATAAAAAATGGAAAATTCGTAGCCCTCTGTTTAATCTGGAAAAGTGTAAACGAATCAAAAAAATGCTACATATAAAAAAAAATGTTTCGTGATTTTTGATAAATTTCGTGTTTTTGCCTAACAAATTGATTTTTTTCGATATTTCCCATCGCAGATGAACGGTAACCTTTCACTAAATTGTCTATTTCTAGAGCACTCAAAACTTCTGTTCACAAGCACTGACAACCAGATCATCATATTAATATGAAATTCACAACATATATTTAATAGGACCATGTCTGATAGAATTTATTTTGAAATTTTGGCAACTCTGTGACAGTGGCGCCATCTTAAAGGATCACTCCAAAAATAAATGCTATGTGCACTCTGATTTCCGATGCGGCCATTAAGCTCTAATGAAACTCACATGGTAGGTGTACCTTATTATTACCAAAGTTCGGTAAAACTAGATTCGAAAGCTAGAGTAGGGTTGCCAGCAATGGTAATTTTGGGGATTTTTTTACTATTAAATTTTCAATTGATAATAGAGCAGATTTGATGTACTTTTTTTGACTGCTTTGCTAAAATAATGGAACTTACATCAGGTGTTGTTTTATTACAGTTTTGCTATTATAACACAACATTTCAAAGCTGCATATCGCAAAAGTATTAGAACTGTCAAAACCTAATTCAAATCAAGAGTGCCAAAAAGGTACCAACTGAACTGAATTTCATGAGACTCCCATAACTATAATATTTTTAGCAAATCAATGGCCCTTATAACTCACAAAAAATCAATTCTTTATCTGTATCTGTTTCGAAAAAATCTTTGCGTGTATTACACAGTTCATTCAAAAAGTTCCGGGACTAATTTTTTTTTTGTGAATTAAAAGAAGAGCTTGGAAAAAGATTTTATTTAGTTTTCAACATAATTCTCTTCTCGTTCTATACAAATTTTGCTGCGCTCATACAGCCGCTGGAACGACCTGGAAAAGTCATTGTCTGGAATAGCTTTCAGAGCGTTGGTTACATTCCTTTGTATCGTCTCAACGTCTTCAAAACGTTCTCTCTTCATGGTCATCTTGGATTTAGGGAATAAAAAAAAGTTTGCTGGAGTCAGATCTGGTGAGTAGGGCGAGTGATTAATTATGGAGATCGATTTTCGGGCCAAAAATTGTGTGACTAGTATTGAGGAATGGGCTGGCGCATTGTCGTGCAGCAGAAACCAATCACCGGTGCGGTACGATTCCGGTCTCACACAACGAACCCGCTTTAAAAGCCGATACAGGACACATTTGTAGACTTGTGCATTCACTGTTTGGCTCGGGGCACGAATTCGCTATGCATAATTTCGTGAGAATCGAAGAACGAAACAAGCATCGTTTTGATTTTTGACTTAACCGCTCGAACTTTGGTGGGCCGCTCTTCACCTTTGCCTCACCACTCAGGTGTTTGGCGTTTGGTCGATGGATTGTATTGGAAACACCATGATTTGCCGCCGGTACCAATTTTATTGAAAACATTTTCATGTGTGTCTGCCCATTCAACAAAAGGACAACACGCTTCAACACGTCGCTCCTTCTGATCTTCCGTTAACAAATGTGGAACGAACTTTGCACAAACTTTTTTCTTGTGATGCGCGCTTCCTACACTGATGTTGAGCTCTTCTGACTGCATTTCAACCGTCATTCGCCGATTACGGGACAGTGCAATGCGCACAAGTCCAACATCCTCATCGTTAGTCGAGGTTGAAAGACGAACTTCTCGTGGATCATCTTCCAGCGAATATCGACAACTCTTGAATCGTGCAAACCACTCGAAAGCCTTGCAGCGGTTTAACCAATCCTCATTATATGCAGTTCTCAATAATTCAAATATTTCCGAACCACTTTTTTTCCGATTTAAAACAAAATTTGATCGCGGCACGTTGTTCCATAGCGAAAATTGTGTAACTAAGACCTGATATGACAAAGTCCTGCTATCAAATAACATATATCGCTAGTTGTAATTTTTATATAGTTATAATTAGTATAATTTTTATATATTTTTATATTTTTATTTATAATAGTCCCCGAACTTTTTGAATGGACTGTTGTATTTCCACTTCTCTTGACCATTGTCTGTTCAAAGAGGTTTAAGACACTCAGACAATCATATACAAGTTAAATTGGCACCTTAATGTTGGGAAAGAAGGAAACAAAGCATGAATTAGTCCCAGCGAGAACAGGTTTTAATCGAAGATTTAGTTAATTAAGCTTAAATCTCAGTGCTTGAATCCTTATTATTTGCAAACAATATGAAAGTTTGTGATGAAATTTGTTTTATCAGTGTCTAATAATACAACTGAAAAATATTTGGAGCCAAAAGATAAATTATTGTGGATTTTGTTTTTAAATCAACGAAAGTTTATATTATGATTTCCGGTAAAATTTTCACTGAAACACAGTCCTTGGATATGAAAAGTTTTTGAATTACCAATTAAAATATAATTCGACCAATTAAATGTAAAAGCTGAAGCATTGAATACAAAAAATCATCATACGAATCAATTTTCGTGATTGATTTGAAAATTGTAAGACGCCTAAAATCAGCAGCATATGGGTATTAAAAAATATTTATAAAATTCTTTCACTGTTTTTGTGTATATTACAGGATTTAATTTCATACGCTTTGATTCATGCTCATTTGAGTAATTCAATGAATTATGTAAACTAATTACTTTTCATTTATTGAAAATTTATAATGAAAAATGTATTGCTTGTTTACCATGTGATCCAATAATGAAAGATTTCCCTTCAAAAAAACGTTTTTAGGTTAAACGTTTTTGAAGAAAAGTAGAAGAAACTCAGCTTTTACAATATAAACAAAAGAGGAAAACACTTGAAAATTAACAACTTTTGGCAGATAACATTCAAAAATATTAAAATTGCTATTGAAACCGATGTACATGTAAGTCAGATAGAAGAAGTAAAACAACTGAGCCCACACTGGGCGCTATATTTACTTAAGCTCGTGTGCTTATTTAAAATATGTTAGCTTATTCAAAGATTGAAAACTTGCTTTATTTTCACAAAGATAAGGTTTGAATGATAGTTTTATTGATTTTCCTTCAAAGTGCACTAATTAGCCATCGATTTATTATATATTGAATGATTTATTCTGATTATTAAAAAATGTATGCTATATCAATGTTGATGTATGAAATAATGCATATTGAAGTACTTTTACTCTAAATTGTTGGGATTTGAAATAAACCTGTTCTTAAGTGAAAACAAAAAGAAAGAAAACGGATAAATGGCGGAAAACAAGAATCTAAGTTAATTTTTTCGAACTGTTTGTATCCAAAAGGTTATTCAGAATCAAAATACCAAGATAAAAATAATTAAACACAGTACGCTCAGTTAGAGGTTAGAAAATTGAATTTGCTTAATTGATTTACGTTTATATTTTGTGCACAACGAATTTTTACCTCTACATTGTGCTAAAGTTACATAAATAACAATCAAAATTAAACTCGATTCTTCGTTGCAGAGATTCTAACGTACTTCTTCCTTGTTTGTTTAAATGCAAAAACTAAACTGCTTTGAAATTTGCACTGCTAAAACCATCAAATCATGCCATTTAAATCTGTTCCTAGTCGGGTCGAATGCTAGAAATTTTTAATAATTTGTATACGAAACCAGCTAGAATTTTCATTATAGAAAATATTCTCTACATTCAGGATGATATAATCATAATTCTGGCTAGGTTAAAAAAAAGTATGTTTCTTTTTTCAGTATTACTCAGAAGACAATAGTTTCTTCAAAAATATTGATTTCTAGACCTTCTTTTTATGAAACGGTTTTATATATGCACCAAATCAATAACCCAAATTATGATAAGTGGAATTGAATTCACTTATGAAACATTAATTTTGGCATTAACTTAACGTTAATAGCATACATTTAAGGTGAGTGATTGGCACTTTGTGGTGAATGGCCATACTAGTTATTAACAATCTGATTGTCATAATACAAGGCAACTATACCAAATTTCTAAACCTTGCGATAAGTTTTTGAAATATCAAATTTAACAATATCAAATTTAACAATTTCAAAGGTAATGCCGAATAATTTAAATATACTTAGCAAGAAAACATTAAAGCTTTGAAAACTCTACCAGGTCATTTGCTAACGTTATACTTAAAACTGTGAAACAAACTCAAATCTAGAAGTGTAATTTATTTCGCCACCATTTAAAAAAACGATCTAATATGATTGAGAAAGTTTGTTAGCTATGATGTTGGGCTGATAATGATGTGTATTAAAAAAAATATATAACATTTATTATGTACTGTAATTTTATTAAATTTTATTGAACTTTATTGAATATTTTCAATTTTATTCATATCGATATCAAAATGCCTACCTCTAAATGATCATATTGAAAAAACAAACCTCAAAACCACTAAAACACTAAATTTAAAAGCTATATTCCCACATTCTGCTTTTATCTGTTTTCAATGATAATACTCGCTTCATATTTGCTAATCATTCAGGCTCGAAAAACACCGTACCTACTTCAAGAGCCAAGCGTTTCAATTTTGTTGTGCACGTTTTTTATTAGTGCGCGAACGTTGTACGGAAATGGCTATCCGTGAAAGGTAAATAATAATTCTGTTATGTTTCACTGCTCGACTATGCAACCCAGCAGCTTCATAGAACACTCGGTTCTTTTATATTTACGAAAAAAATTCGCTTCGAAAAAAAATCCATTAAAATTATATACTGCTTCATATTTGAAATGAGAAATGAAAAGTCCTTTCACGAGAAATAAATCATAACATTTCATTCGACTAAATCACGTCCATTTGTCGAAATCTACTTTCCATTCTGTTCAGCCAGACAATAAAACCAGAAAATTCGTTTCTTTTTTCCCCGGCACAGGACGAGGTCGAGACAGTGCTCTGGGAATCATACTGCCCAAAATACGGAGTATACGAGGAAATTCGGAATGTCTAGGTGGGTACTCCAGGTTGTACGAAGCGATGAATGCGGGTGATGGATGTGATTACAGTGGAGTAAAGAGTGTGTGCTGTAATGGTGGCTAGTTTCGATATGAAAATAATTAATTTTAAAATTGTAGTTTGTTATATAGAACAATGAATCGCAAGAAATTATCTGCAACTGGAAATTTTTTCATAGTTCAGTAAGAACTTTTTAGCTGAAAAACCAACTCTAACTCTTAACTGTTGGCTATTGTTTAACATTCTGACCAATTTGATACACCAAAGAAATTTTTCCCTCGTTTTTGGTGACTGCCAATGTGTGGTAAACAGTTAGATTATACTCAAAATGGGAAAAGATGATAAAAACGTAGTTACTGCAGGTTTTCAAGTTTACATTTTTCCATTAAACTAACCTGGTTGCACTGGAAACCATGCCATAGCTTTTGGGTTCTAGAGAACGAATCAAGACACTGTTCTGTTGCCGTCTATAAAATCATACTCTATAAATAAATTATTAAAAAACCATTTAATATTTTTCAGAGATCGATTTGCCGCATTTCAAAACGATTTTGTAGGATAAAGAATTCAAACTATGCTTCTTATCAAGCAGACTGCATCATTTCCGCAGAATGTCCATTGAAATACTTACGTGAGGTCTCGTTTGTCAGACGATTTAAAATGACTTTGCCGGGGCAAGTCGTCATTGTCCTTCTTCCATACGGCCACCGCATGTGCATGCTTGTCTTTGCTCTCACGTTTACTTAAGTATTTTTTTTTTATTATTTTAATGGATTCACTCAAGACCAGGTGCTTATTAAAATTCAAAGTATGTCTCCGTCATATTCTTTCCAGACGAAGTGGATCTTCCCAAGCACATTTTTCCGTCTCTACTAGCATTTTCCAGTGTTTTTTTGTCGTTCTGCAACATATTCTTGTAGCGTAAGCTAATTCTTAGTGCGCGTGTGTAAAAGGACCACAGCGGTAACTCTAAATCGTATGAAAATATGATAGCATGTAAGCCCTGTTCCACGAATGTCAACATGAATTCTTACGATGTCATGTGATCCTTGTAGTGATTTTTATTACACTACTCAGAATTAGATGATAAAAAAAATGCTTTGCTTACAGTGTGCACGGATGTTCGGAAGCAAATCACTTGGAACAGAAGGGAATGAAAGGTTAGGAGAGGACCGAATATCAGCGTGGAATGCTGTGTACTATCAGAGGTGTGCGATGTACTTGTATATCAAGAAGTTCCGTGAAAAGCTTAATGTATTTTTGGGATATTTCTGTCGAACGATAAATTCGGCGAAGTGTATTTTTGGAGAAAAAGTTTTGATTGAGGTTTCCTTTCTGTTCTGGAAATATACATATGTATATGTTTGATATTCATAATTACATATAATCATTCACCAGAAATTCCAGCAGTATTCAATTTTTGTATTTGACTACAGTTGTTGAGCTACATCAAGAAAAAAAGCAATATTAATTTGACAGCATTAATACGATTTTAGAAGGAAAATAACAAACAATTGCGATAGAATGACACTAGCAGTAAACCAATAATATACCATCAATCAAAAATAAAACAATAAAAATTAGCAGTCCAGTAAAATAGCAGTCTCAAAACAACAGTGGAAAAACAAGAATACATAGCAGCACGACATCAACAAAAACAGTAGCAAGAGTGAAAAACTCGAGCGCATAAGACCCTCTAGAAAGACTGATTTTTGGATAAAAGCGGAGGAAATGTTTAGATTCCGCTTCATATTGAATATGGTTGAAATGTTTACTTAATAAATTTCTTGTACTCGCGATCGGATCATCACAAACGACATACTACAGAGCCATTCCTTGAACAAGCGAAAGGTTTTTGCTTCATAGTGTGTCCTCTAATACAGGAAACAAACTAAAGTTGCATCTCGTTTTACAAATCTTCAATTAGCTTTGATCTTTTAAATTTCGTTTGTTTGGCGCAATACTATTGAATCTGAACTAGATTCGCGAAGCGAGATTCTGTCGTAGTCTGTCTCCAGTATAACGATCTGAAAAGTTGGTAATATTGTGATTTAAGGCTGGTACTGAGTTAATCGTGAATCAAAATTTTGACATGTCTCCATTATCTGGTCATTCTTTCGAGCGAAAATTTTGTCAATGTAGAAAAACAGAGACACTGCTCATTTTTGACGGATAAAATGTCAAGAATTTCAATTTTTGACCGATCTTCTTATTGGAAAGACATTTGCACCATTCAAAATTCAAATTCAAACACCAAATGTCACTTTTTAGCTCGAAAGAATGAACTGCACAAGCTAAATTGGTGTGAAAAGATTGGAGACATGTGTCAATGCCCTCTGCATTTCAATTTCTTTTGAACGCTAAAACAACTCTAGCTTATTTTCAACTTTACACTCTAGCTTAATTTAAGTTTCACGTGAAATACTGTATAAAAATTTCACGTGAAATCGAAAACAATACTAAGCTTATGATGAAGATATGCACCCATTATCGGTTTCAATATATCATGAACTAATTTTTGGGGCTATCTTTTTTGTGCAACATAATTGAGATCCCTATTTCAATTTTTAAACTTTTTAAACCACCGATATTTTTTCGCCAATTTTAGTCACGGCTCCTTTGGCTTTCACTCCTTGATTGAACGTCAGTAATCTGTTACTTTTGGCCTTGGAATTTTCCCTCTTTTTCAGGGAAAAAAAACTTTAACCTTAAAATGAAATTTAAAGCCATATCTTTTACGTAATTACATAACGTACATGTTTGTAGGACCATCGAAGGAATTTTGATTACATTTTGGTCCTCCTAATATATCATTAAGAAAATTCAGTAAGTATTTCTCGTAATCACACCATTGGATTGAAGATTACAGGATATTTTCAGGATACATTAGTGTAACTCGTCAGAAAAGATGATTTTTCGCCCAAAATCGTTGTCCAATTCAAGCTGCTCTAAGGCCCAAATTGCAAAGCGATAGCGAAGCGGATGGTCGTGCGCCTTCAATTGTTGAGTCAATTGGACCTTGTAAGCGAATAATCCGAGATCTTTGTGCAGAATTCTCCTCAGGCTAGTGCGTGAAATGTTGAGCTGTTGAGATCCATGGCGAGTTGATGTTCGTGCAATGAGTCTCACACTCTCAGCTACAGCACCCACATTCTCGTCTGTGCACACCATGCGACAAAGGGGGCCATGAGTGTTTTCCACTAACATGCCAGTCTCATGAACTTTTTGCACAAACTTGCGTCAGATTTAGTGGCTTTTCAGTATCACTGGAAGTCAATAAAGTACAGTAAAAATTCTAATCCTTTTTTATTCAAGGTGTCTGCAAATTATGGTTCATCAATATCATCGGCACTGCAAACGTAGTTCAGTTTTGGACTCCTCCAAAAAACTTTCATACCGGTCTTTCCGGTCAACGCCATTCCTCCAACATAAGCAAGATCTCGGAGCTAGGCACCTTGCTCACAGGAATTTATCGAGCTTTATCTTTGTAATTA
This sequence comes from Nemotelus nigrinus, assembly GCA_947369275.1. Taxonomy (NCBI): domain Eukaryota; kingdom Metazoa; phylum Arthropoda; class Insecta; order Diptera; family Stratiomyidae; genus Nemotelus; species Nemotelus nigrinus. Next base: position 20,819,167 of record OX376374.1, read on the forward strand.
TATATATTTCTAGGTATATAGGGTACAGCTCATGGTTAGTGTGTCTCCGGAATCACTTTTGTTCACATCTGAGGCCAACGATTTAAGATTTCCCTCTCAAACGTGGCTAAGAAGTCAGAGTGCCTTTTGCTGAGGACCCAAATCTTGGATCCATATGTGAGTACAACAAAGATCATAGTCTTGTACAGTAGAAATTTTGACATTCGAATCAGATTTCGGGATTTGAAGAGTCTTGGTTGTTATCGACTGCTACAATCGATTCAAGGTAGTTGAAGAATAGAACTACTTCAAATTAATATTCCATTACACTGATGGTGTGAATAATTCTAGCTATTTTTTCAGGAAATGATGCCACCATGGTATTTTTCTGTCTTTTATTTATGCGCAGCCTCAGTTATTGTGCCACCCGCTCGATCTATATGAACGACTTCTGTACAGCTAGTTCAGATCTTCCAATGAAATCAATATCGTCTGCATAGCAAACTATCTGGCTAGAGTTGGTGACAATATTCCCTCTCACTAACATGTCAGGGTATTGGACTGCTTTCTCCAACGCCAGGTAAAGAGGAAAAACAACAGACCCTTCCCCAGGTTTGAGCTCATTGAAGATATTGAACGGTATGGATAGCATTCGTTTACTTTAACTTGGCTTGTTATATTGGTTCTGGTCCACCTATACAATCGAGTCAGTTTGTTTGTGAAGCCGAATTCTCTGATGCTTTTATGCTTTAAAGTTTATGAATAAATGGTACAATGCAATATTAGATTCCAGACATTTTTCCCATCATTTGCCTAGGAATATGATTACATATTTAATATTGCGGTGTTTAAGCAAATCGTACAAGCCAGTTTTTGTTGAGATCTTTAAGTGACTGAGATAAAATGCATACGTGCATATCACATATTGTCCTTCGGACGGATAAAGTCTATGACAATGTATCCTGTTTAAAGTGTTATTGGTCTTTGGAGAATATCTCTTTCCCTTTGGACAGCATTAGCTTTAAAATACTGTGTTTGCCGTACTGATGAGGTTATAAAATTAGAATTCTGCTGACAAACTGCAACAATTCCGTAGGAATGTTACGATATGGATTCAGTTACTGAACTGACAGAAGCTTTTATGGTTTACATACAAAACTTTGATAAATTTTTAATGTCAAAAGCAGAATTTGTATTTTTATGGCATTTGATTTCGGCCAACGAACTTGCATATCCCAAAATACTTTTGAATTGTTTAAGGATACATTTTACTGTAAACAAACCAGAACATTCAAATATAGAAACTGTTTTTGTTAGATAAGAAGTACGCTCAGCGGTTTCTATAACGTGTAGTATATTCCTCATCTGATATTTACGATAACGCACATCTCAATCTTGTACCTTGACTTGACTTGAGATTTGACAAAAATATGTAGCTTAATGTTTCCACACAGAAAAATATATCTTCTTTTTGAGGAAAAATTAACACATTATCAAAAAAAAAAAATGGTAGCGTTTTGGCGTCAAAGAAAGTTTTTACTTAGTGAAAACAATGGAATTTATTCATTTCAAAGAACTGATATTGAACTTGCCCTGAGTAAAATTTGGTATAGTTTCAACGAAATGTTGCCATGAATTACAGATAATAATTTTACGTCCATTGATATTTTTACTTCGAAATTCGCAAATATTTTCGACGTGCCAAAGCAATATGGTTTGACCCCAAACAAATATTTCACTTGATTTTTATAAAATTTGTCCAAATTGTCATATTCAAAATGTCATATTGTAATATCATAAATGCCTTGTAAAATGTGATTTATCATATGGGTCACTATGTTTCTAAATCTTGCGTGGCGAAATTAGTCGCCGCGTAGCAAGATTATAAACGGCAGTGCCATCGAATTAATAAAAAAAACTAGGCTTCTTGATTTTGAATTTATGAGTCTGTATGGTCGCCGAACTGGGCTGACGTTCCTTTATTGTCTCAAGTCCGATCTTAAATAGTAACATTTTCGTTAGGTTAGTAAGTGAAAAATATATGTAGTAAAATGTATGGATTAGGTTTTTGATGTTGTTTTTAATATTAATTGTATTTGTTCTTGTCTTCGCTAAGTTAAGTCTACTGCTATTTTAAGTGCTCACCACTTTCTTTGGATGCCGTTAAAATCATAAAGTCTATATTTTGAATGTTTGTTGACATTTTATTTGTTTAGGTTTTAATATACACTACAGTATCAAAACTTTGCTCAGATATTTTGATCCAAAATTTTTTTTCCGACAATACTACGTATATTATACATACATTCAAAGCATAATCATTTTTGTAGTGGCACTATGAAAAATAATTTCATTTCATTAAGGCCGGCGATACATGTAAACGACTGAATTTAAACCGGTTTTCAGATAGTGATGGGCGCTTCTGTTGTTTTCAGAAAACGAAAACGAACTGTTTTTTTCCAAAAACAGCTGTTTTTTAAAACTGTTTGAAAACTTTTTTCACTCGACCAGCAGCAGATTGATACTGGGTGTTACCATTAGTGATGGGCGTTTCTGTTGTTTTCATAAAACGAAAACTATTTGAAAAAAACAGTTGGAAAAAAACAGTTTTTTTCAAACAGTTTTTTTCCAACTGTTTTTTTCAAATAGTTTTCGTTTTCTGAAAACAACAGAAACGCCCATCACTAATGGTAACACCCAGTATCAATCTGCTGCTGGTCGAGTGAAAAAAGTTTTCAAACAGTTTTAAAAAACAGCTGTTTTTGGAAAAAAACAGTTCGTTTTCGTTTTCTGAAAACAACAGAAACGCCCATCACTATTTTCAGAGGCTTATTTAAAATAGAAGGAATAAATGAATCGTTTTAAAAGTGAACATGGTTATTTATTACATATTAAAATTTTATTTAATTATTATTATACATTATATTATACATTAATTTTATTTAATTTTTTTTTCAAAATGGCCGCCGTATTAACCAATCTCCTGAGACTCTCGCGGCGAAAGGTGTCAATCGGCGGGACTTTTAGCATCAGTTACAGCAATCTCAAATAAAAAATGGGTTGGAGTGTGTTTATTTAACATGTATCTTCTAGTTGAACCAAGAAAATAAAACGAAATCAAAAAAATCGTTAATTAGCACGCCTCATAATAAAAGTACGATTTTCGACACTTTTTTTGACAGTTTTTCGGGTCAAAAATGCTAAATTATTCAGATTCAACTAGAAGCTTATACTATAGAAAAAAACTTGTGGCAAGTTTCATAAGAATCGGTTGAGAAGTTTTTGAGTTATCTTGCCCGCCAATTTAAAAAACGTCGTTTCGAGAAAAAGCGTAGTTTTGACACACAGGAACTTTATGATTACTGCAACTTACCAACTAATCAGCAATTCCAGGCCCATACAGAAGTCCTTCAGTACGTTTATTTTTTAGATGTTCATTTAACTATTTATCTATAAAAAAAGATATTCGAATTTTTGAAAATTTTACATATATCGCCGGCCTTAAGACTATAACTATTTGAAGCGTTATAGCCATCGCACATCGTTCCTAAAATACTAAAAATGTCAACTGGAATTTTTGCTATAACCTTATTGTGGATTTTCATATCAATGACTCAAAATAGAAAATATCGAATTAATGGACTGACTTCACAACTAAAAACATTACATTTGGAAGAAACCAAGACATAAAAAACTAAACTTATATTGAAAATCCACATTGTAGTAAATTAAATACCTTAAACTCATAAAAATATCTTCAATATTGACTTCCCTAGTAAACATAACACCATTTGGATTCGTTCTGTTTTTCGACTTCAACTCAGCAAAAACACAAGAGCTCGCTTCCAACAACTTCAACTTTATTATACTGCTACGTGACGTGCAGACTTCTCTGGAACTTCGCATCCACCGCACTGAAAATATGTTTGTTCTTCGTGTGTGACTACTAGGACTGCCAAAAGTCAAGAAGACTGCTAGCAAACATACATTCTCATCGTTCTCCGCATCTACCTCTTCTAAACTGCACCTGATAATTTTTCTGGAATTTTCATCATGTCACTGTTTAAAGACGAATACGAGGATATAACTTTTGCTTGAGTGATGCCACCAGACAGACGACTGGTACAACGACTGCAGTCAGACGGTGATGTTCCCGAAAATTGGAATTGGTACAATGAGTTCTTAAACGTAGCGGCACCTTCTTCCAGCCAGACATCTTCATACACGGAATGGTGGAAACGTTTACGGTAGACAAACGAGACAATTTGGCTTCCGTCCCATATATCGTTCGACTATGAAACTAATATTACGTTGGGATGATACTGAATTTCAGAATTACAATGACGAGCATGAGCGATGGTGTTTGCGGATGGCAGGATGGTTTGGCTATTCTTAGTCTTGATCAAATGGAAATGAATTGGCATGTGCTTTGTGTCTTTTAAAAGTTTAAAAATTCGCATCCAAATATATTCAAACAGAATCCATATTTTTTATTAAACTATCTTGAAACTATAATTTTGAATTTTTTAATTCACCTTCAGAGCTCACATCGAACAATTATATTCAAAAGAATAAAGCACACCCTATACGCCACCATAGTCCAATTTATCACAAGTACATATGTTGTTATGCTTCACCTTTCTCTTTCTCTGTACTACAAATTGTCTTTTCTCGTATGAAGGCGGCTAGCTCTTACGTATCTCCTTAAATAAGACTCCAACTAAATACCACCTGCTTGGCGAAAAACGAGCCCACGAGATAATTCTTTATCTTCAGCTAACCGTTTCACAGATTCATTTCATGTCTTCCCATGCTGAGCTAAATCAACTCTCCATATATCAGGGCACCATCAAATCTGGAATAAATTTTTTCTTCAGCTTTTCCGAATTGCGACCGGCAAGCAGTTCACGTTGCAGGCATATCCGAAAAAGAGCGACGACATGGCGGACAATTAAGAACATTTGTTCTGAAACATTGGTCGGAATCGTTGTCTTCGATGAGATTTCTATGATTCCTTTGCTGGATCCGGTCGGTGGATGGCCAAAAACGTGGAGCACGTGAATCTAGCTCATATAGAGTGACATATGATAAATGCGACGTACGAGCGTGTTCGCAGGACGCTGTGATATTTTTGGTGAAATCGGAAAGTTGAGACTAGCTGTAGCCTGTTATTCTGCGGCTAGAGGATTTCTACAAGGACGACGCGACGTAGCAGCCAAATTTAATAGATAGGTACGTACACATGGATAAGAGGGTAGATGGTGAAAAGGCCCATTTATAGAGGTGTTCCGAATGACTGATAGACTTTTCCAGGCCATTAGTGTCGATGCCTGGGAGTAGATAGAAGATTATGGATCGTGAATGAGTACATTCGCCTTCCAGCTAGTTTAAGATGAGATTGTGTACACACACGTGATACATAAATCCATGTATTTCGATGGGGAAATGGTGTGCTATTGTAGTTTAGTTCAGCATGGTTTTAGCTGATTAAAGTTGCCGAAAGAGAATGGAAAGGATATGGATGTCCAGGTCGTTGTTCTTTTGCGATAGCTTTTGCCATTGACCTTTTGGTAGTGCGTATTTTATTCAATCAGTAAATGGGGCAACGTTTCTAATAAGAGCACTTCATTATACTCTTCAGTGATTAGATGTGTCGAGTTGAATGCGATTTCAATGAATTTGTTTCTTCATTTTTTAGTCCGATATCAACTGATTTTATAGCGGCATTGCCTCTAGATGTGGTATTGTATTGGATACTTTAATTTATGGGATGCTACTAACAGACAGCAAAAAGTAGCGAGCCCATGGAAAAAAGGACAATGCACTAGTATGATTAATATTGGACGATTACCTGATAGCTTGGGGGTCTTTGTTTCCAAAACTATCGCCCAGTTGTCTTGATTCTGTGAACAAGTTTGCAGAATCACGACTCTTAACAGCGACCTTCTAGAGCTGGGTAAAACGACTCAAATCGGTGTATTGACATAGTCAAACTCATTCTCTTGGCTAAGTCAATCAGGATGAGTCCATAAAATGTGTCAATCAGTTTTTAATGGAAGGATTATGTAGCAATGAAACAGGACTACATTTCAGAAAATGCTATATACTGACAGAAAATGTTTAAAGAAAATAATGAATAAATCGATATAATAGAGTAGAAATAGTTTAACAAACATATGTAAAACTTTATTGTACAAAGTAAAAAAGGGAATTTCTAGCTAAAAAATGGATCGTCGCATATTATTTAAGCTTCACTTTTAAATTAACATTTGGAAATAACTTTTTTGATACTTCATGTGAACTAAGTTTTTGAACAGATAGTCAATCTTCGGAAATATCTTCATTTACCGAATTTTAAACATTATCTTCCAACCGACCAGATAAGCAGGTTTGTTGTTCCTTTTTAATTGGGCTCTTACAAATATTTTTCATGTTTTTACTCTTTTTTTGTCTTGTTGATGCCTTAGGATATTTTAGAATACTTGCAGCTTCGTTAGAGTTTTTCCATTGCAATGCTGCTTTCATTTTGACGCAAAACTACTTAAAGGCAGATTTATTTTGCAAGAAGTATCACAGAAATGACTATGCACTGCATCAAAGATAGTCGCGTTCAAAAACACTTGCTTCATAAATAAAGTGTTTAAATAATAAAATAGCATTTTCTTTCATATACTTTTCTCTTTTCGGGCTTCAGTTTTATAACTCTTTAACATCAATTTGTCCCGTAAATTTTGTAATAATGTCCTGACTGCGGTAAAAAACTATCACAACTCGAACCTAGGATTAACAAATCCAAAATGGCATTTCAGCCAATCTAGAAATGCTATAAATTTTCATTTAGCGTACTAGTTTTTTGAAGTTTTTTCTTTTCGAAGAACTAAAGGGGTATCTGAGAATTCACAAAAAATATCTTTGTAAAAATGTTGAAAAATCTATAGATCATATACATCAATAAACTCGAAAACTTTTATCTTTTTATGATTTTTTGGGCGAGGTGAATCTAATATTAATTTTCTTGAAATATCAGTCTAGAGAGATAGTGAAAGTCCACAGAAAGAAAGTCTGAATTGAAACTTCATTCAACTCACAAGGTGCATGAATATTATGGTCTTCGCGACGGCTAGTTTCCATTATAATCGACCACAAACTTTGTCATTTGACATACTCACACCCACCGTGTCGAATTGCCTTAAGACTTGTTTTACAGTCTACACCATTCATGCCAAAGTCCGAATCAAAGCTGTGCTAGCTCTGAGCTTAGTGAGGGACTCCGAAAAGGAACTCCCCGCGCAAATAATTGCTGATGCTTAGTAATTGACACGCTTCTGTGGCCGACAAAAGTGTCGGCCAAAAGCAAGAAGCTTATAATCATCTCAATTGACTGCCTCATTTCAATTGCCTAGCTCATGTGCCAGACCCCTGAACTGTGCCTACACAAAAGCGTACCACACAGTGAACAGCACATGATCAAAACAAGTGAAGACATTGTTGTGAGGCAACTCGCTTAGAATTGCATATGTCGACACACATGTTGGATACTAGTGATTGACTCATTTTGATTGCTCCATTCATGCCCCAACGGGAATCGCGGTAATGTATTCTGGAGGAATGTATGAATCAAACAATGCTGGTAATGCAAATGTAATGTGCTAGAAAGTTATTTTCCAGCAATTATACGATATACTCGTATACGTGAGTTGGAGAATGGGGAATGCTGCAAGGAAGAAAGCTCATATGTTATAAGTCCATGACTGGCCAATGAACATATCTCGCAGAAATAAGGGGAAAAGAACTTGCGAGTATACATCGGTTATGGGTAGTCTGCTATATAAAGCGGAAAGATGAAAATTTCGGAGCATTTCAAATCATCACAGGTAAGTAAAATGTATGGAAAACAAGAGTACCAGTTCCCCTAGTAGCAAAAAATTTCCAGTGAGCGTCACAATCACTCAGCATGCAAAAACCACACATGCAGAAATACGATCGGCCGCCGGCCAAAGCTTTAATTCGTATTCACCGTAGATGACGGAAATGCGAGAATACGACGTCGTACTTTCCAAAAAGCTCTTCTACATAAAGCTATAATGCTAAAAACATAAGTTTCCCCTTGTATAAATCTTCCCAGCCTAGGACATTTAATGTTAAAAAGAAAACAACATGCAATTGTCCGGTAATGCTTCCACGAATATATCCGTAAGCATTATTTTTCCCATTGGGGAGCTACTGAATTCTACAACTTAGGCAAGTTGCACATTGACGTGGTATATGCTCACAACAGATCTATGCAATGAGGGGACATAAATCGCTTTAAGACGTAGGTTTGCACATTGCAAAGACATTAATCTTCAGGTGCAATTATGACAAAATTGAAGTCCAGTTGGCGAAATGGATTCAAGTAGTGACGACGATGTTAAAGTAGCTTGGCACCAGTTACAACGTAAAAACGATACGAAAGGAGAAAATATTGGGTGCACACTTTATAGTAAATTTTTTTTAAGAGATTCTGCTATTATTGCACCGGGACTCGATTCAAATAGTGAAAAGTTTAACATGTACTATAGAATGAGTAAACAAATCTTACTTTACTTAAGCTTAATAGTGAGAAAATTAAAAAAAAGACACAAACTTCAGCGTTTCAATTCAACCAGAAGAGCCTTTATTAATTTGTCTTAGGCAAGTGCAAAAGTGTGAATAATTTATTTAGAAATCTGAAGAAAGTGTCGGTGTCATGTAATCCACTCCAGTTGGAATCACCGAAAAGTGATTATCTCCGCTGCCACCAGCTGGCGATTGAACTGCTGAATATGATTCGAACTTAAGTGAAGAGCAGGATGTTATTGAAGACATTAGATGGCTTCCTTGAGGCACATTCGTATCTTCCAGTGTATTGTCAATGAGGCCCATTGCTTGCTTGTCTTTTTATTTAAAAATGGAGCAAGGCTTTGTAAAAATAAAATTTTGTGGTCAGTACCTACATTGGATTTAGCTTTTTTTTCGTTTGCATCCACTCAAAAAAGACAGAATCCACTTCACTATTTTTGTCTTTTTCACGTTGTTTACGTGTTTTTTTTTTAAATTTTCGTTTTGGCAAAAAATTTCTTGGATATTTTCGCACGACAATTCGCCCATGTGGCCTGACAAATTTCGTAAATTAATGTCTTCATTTACGTTGGTATTTGAATCTACTTTTGGCAGATTGTCTTCCGCGTTCTCTTCTGTCAAATTTCCAATCGAGCAACAGTTTTTGATAAACGGAATTAGAAATTCGAGCTTGCTAGCTAAATAGTAGCTCTTTTTTGCAGCAGCACCAGAACCGCTTGTTGAAGGTTCCAGCGATCTTGAAAACGCCCTTCGTATTGACTTTCATCGATTTTGACAATTCGGAACTACAATAAAGTTTAAAAAAAACTATTTTTATTTTAGGTATCTTGAAACTGGAAATAGTTTTAGAAATTTATCTTCCCAATTCTACAGAGGAAATAATACGATTGCTTTAATAAATTAAAGAAACTTGCAAATTGTATGGGAGAGTTGACAGCCGTTATATATGCGAAAACCAGTAATGAAAATGTGGAAAGACTGCGCACGTAGATAGTATGAGCTTTGGAATTTACCAAACTGCGTTGCATCCATTGATGGCAAACATATCCGAATGAAAAAGTTGCCTAACTCAGGATCCTGTTATTACAATGCTGATGGATTATTCACTAATATTGATGTTGGTGCTGCAGGTAGGAACAGCGATGGTACAATCTTTAGAAATGGGCAAATTGGAGGATAGCTAACTGACAAAAATTTAAAACTACCAGAAGATACAGCCTAACCAATGGACCTAAATGGAAAAAAAATCGATATTTCATGTGTGGGGATGAAGTTTTTCCATTGTCATCTTACTTAATGCGTCCCTATCCTCAGAAAACTCTAAATAGGAAATGAAGAATATTTAGTTACAGACCGTCACGCGCACGAAAATCTGTTGAGTGTGCTTTTGGTATGTTAACATCCAAATTTCGTGTATTTGAGACAGCAATATGTTGTGATGAAGAGTCTGTAGCTAATATTATTAAAGCTGCTTGTACTCTTCATAATTTTATTCCCTTGCGGAAAGGAATATTTTCGCAATCTGCAAACTTTCAAAATCAGGCCGAAATTCCTATTATAAATGATCCTGAAGATGGCTATAAACCAAGAAACGAGGCTATGAAAACGCGAGACTATTTAGCAAATTATTTTACAACCCCACCAGGCTCGATACCTATACGTTGGAAATATTCTTAAATTGAACACACGATCAAAAGATGGTTTGACAAAAAGGATTTTTGAATAGTACTTTGCTACCTATATGTGATTTTACACTAATAAAACAAATTTCAGCATTAAAGATTTACCTGTGTCTATCATTTTCTGTGTCTATCATTGTGTGTCTATCATTGTGTCTATCTTCCCAGGCGTTTTCCAGTTCATCTCTTTTGCTATATTCCGGCAATGTATAATTGGAAAATAATCAGCAAAAATCTTCTCGCACATTATACCAATAGACAAACCCCCACCGTTGCTTGAAGACAATCTTTCGGTTACATATGTCTCTGGCTCTCCGGTGTGCAAATATGAGAGACATATAAACTCAGATTATATATATCTAATTATGTGGATATTGCCTCTTTGTGGCTCAAATCTAATGGAGACATAAATCTGTTGGGGACTTTTGCCACCTCAATGTGCAATCTGCCTTATACTGTCAGTTGCATTCTCCCACTATTTCTTCGGTTCCACAGCTAGACGTTGACTTTGAGATCTAAGCTTCAATATTCTTTTGGAGAAGCGGTTGACCTATATTCTTTCGACGCAACTTGCGCATTATACTTTTCGTAATTTTATGAAATATATGTATACATTTATACATTTCAACAAATTATAATACAAACATATTTTTCATTCTGTTTTTTTTTTTTAAGAGGTCTGGAACTTTTCAGTAGCACCTTGCACTCAAAGCCGCCAACGGTTTGCTCTCATTTGCCCGTTGATGCTCAAGCAGACGCACTGGGTGAATCAGTGCTTAGAGATACGTAGGTTATTTTTCTTTTGAGTATTTTAGAGCCTTATCATAAAAATTTCCGCCAGATTTTGTGCTTTTTGCCACCTATTCTGTCGAGGTGGATGTCCATATAGATAAATCTATTCTCATTATTCATGTTTAAGTTGCCTAATATCAAGTTTCGTCTCGAAAAAGAGTAAAGTATTGAACTTCTATGAACTTCTCATCAAGTTCTAGTAGGTATCTCCGAATTCGAAGTTCTAGTAAGTATTTCTAGCGCGGAGTTATATAATGGTATGATATAGCTCCACATAAGAGAAATAGTGGTTTTTAGACTTGAAATACTTTCCTGTACACAGTCCTTTCCAATTTCATCAGTTTTTCAATATCACTTGCAGACATGCTCATTCAGATGGGGTAGCTGTAGCTGATTATGAGTCTGATAAGCTATTTGCACATAAGGTGTTTTGTCCTTCGAGAAAGTAGGGATGAGTATTCTAATAGAAGATAGAGTTGGAGGCTTGCATAGTGAGTGTCACTAGCATATCTCTCTCATCGAGATGGAACACATTCGAATTGGTGACATTCCCAAACACTCCCAGAACTTCAGCTCCATTTGCTTTCAAGAACATCGATCACTTTTTGCTGCCATATGGTTTGACTAGGAGGACTTTAGATTTTGCAATGCTTAATCTAACCAACCACTGATTAAATACTTACTGAAAGAAGTTATTTATCATTGAACGCAAATCGTGGCATACTTAAAATTATGCGCTGAAACATATATAAAGGAACCATCAGCGTATAGAAATGCTTGAGCTTGTACCACGCAGTGAAATATTAAAAACTCTAGCGCACCTGAACCGCTAGAAAACTAATTTTCGAAAAAATTGTCTTTGAGTGACAAAAAAATGTGGAAAGACGTAATACACTTTTTTGTAGAATCATAGCAACCATTCTTCGTTCAAAGCAACAGAACTCAACTATAACACAAATGATGAAAATGTTCAGTGCTGGCAACATTTTTCCAACGAAGCAGCAATAAGTTAACCTTCACAAGCTCATACTTAAATCAACTTATCCTTTGAATTTCGTTCTCATCGGAGAATTTCGTCGAAAGCTTTAGCGGTTAACGTTGTTTGAAGCTGCCATCCAAAAAATGTTCAAAACTCGGAAAATTTAAAAATTGGTTTCTTAGCTTTATTGCAAATGTTTTGCATATGAGTAGGTAATTTGAAGCATCTGTTGATGCGATAGTTACGAAAATGGCTAAAACTCGTTACCCTGTGTCAGCAGCAAAGCAAAATATCTACCAAATCTGCTTCACGTTAAACTAAACCCAACCAATAAATTTCGTTTCGATTGAATCACTGCGCTAGAAGTTATACGGGTGAAAAAATTTTTAGGGTTACCACACTCAAAACTTTTCAAATTTTTAAAGCGTTAATATTTGTTGCTAATTTTTATTGAAGGATCGTTCCCATTTGCAAATCTAATGACATAATCGCCCAGTAAAGAAATTCCAAAAAATTACAAAGATGGTCATAGCTGGCAGCCCTTTTACGATTTTTGTACGAAATTCCTATGACATTTGGCTCACATTAAAATGTATTTACTGCATAAACTTCATTTTGATATCATGACTGCACCGGAAGTTATAGGGAAAAAAGCTTTATTTTGCTGAGCAAATTTGCAAGATTTAGGAGACAAAAATCACCATAGCTGGCAACCCTAATCTAATTTTTCAGCCAAAATTTCACCAAATGTTATCTTAAGTAAGATCCAAATATTGTGTGAATTTTGTTTAAATCTGATGGCTGAATCGGAAGTTATAGGCCAAAAAGCTGTTTTTTTTCTCAGTGATTTTTCAAGATGGCACCACTGCCACAGGGTTGCCCGCATTTCAAAATCACTTCTATCAGATCTGGTCCTAGTTGATACTAACATGTCCTGTGAATTTCATTACGATCGGATAATCCGGTCGTCAGTTCTCGTGAACAGAACTTTCGAGTGCTGAAAATAGAGGTAATTTAGTGATGGGTTGCCGTTCTTGTGCAAATCGGAATTTTAAAAATTTCAAATTGACATGATGCAAAAACGTTAAAATTTATCAATGATTTGAAGTTTTTGTCCAAAATCAAAAATCTTTCAGGAGGTTCAATGATTTGAAGGATTTTTTTTCAAGAGCCTGTCGCAGCTACAGGGTTACCCGCACGACCTTGGAAATCCATGTGTATTAAACTTTAGTCAACATCAATACGCTCTGCAAATTTCACGATGATCTAATGTTTTTGTCAGAAGTAATGACAAATCAAAATTTGAAAAAAAATCCTTGCCTACTTTTAGGCACGCTGCACCCACATACGGCACAAAATTTCCAATTCTTAACCATCGGCAAGCTTAGAACATAATAAGTTTTCATTCCCAATACTTTTTTTGAACAAAAATTTTCGCTGCTTGGAAATATAGGAGTACCTCAAAATTCACTAAAACGCTCGCCGCCGCCAAAAGGTTTAGGATATCTGGATTTGAGAAAGTCGTGGACCTACCTACTAAATACATCTACGTTCTCCGAAAGTTTCATATCAATCGGATTGGCCACTCCAGAGATTATCTCCCTTAATCATTTTGATGATATATATATATATATAAAGAAATATGAATTTTCGGCGAAACGAGTTTAATACTACTTTTCTTCGAAAATTAGTAAAAAGTTGGGACCGAGACTTCAGCCTTGAGAAATACCACAAGAGATTATTTTGTTTGAAGAAATTGAATTGCGTACCTTGTCAAAGAAGTGTCTGTTTTCGAGGAAACTTTGGATAATTTTTGCAATGTTAGTTAAGAAGTTGTGTTGTTATTGTTGTTTTATAAACGATTCCATGTATCCATACAGAGCCAAACGCTTTCTCAATATCAAGCTGTGGTTAATTGACCAGATTAGAGTGCCTTTGAAGTGTTGCACTGAAATTTGAGCATTGCATGGTAGTTGCTGAGTGCTGAGCTCTGAAGTCGTATCGGGAAGATGAGATAATTTTTTTGCTTTCTATAATAAAAGACTGGATTTTTCAGAGAACTGATCTTTCAAAGATTTTTGTTAGATTTGAAAGAAGTGGAATCGGCTTGAAGCCGCTTACATCCGTTTGAGATTCCTTTTATGGGAGTAAGTAAGATTTTCGCAATTTTTCAAAGTATTGGAACGTAAGAATTGTTTATGATAGCTGTAAGAGTTATTGATGATAATCGCTAGGGCGCAATAAGCGTTGACGCAAAAGTGTTCACTAAATTTGCATATACATTTCAACAGAAGCAATAAGTATTTTTACAAAAACTAATAGAAAATCAGCCCTCTTAGCCCATTGGAAGTTTGGAGGTTTGAGTTGGTTCGCAGTTTATTCACACTCAATGTGTGCAAGCGTGGACAGTGATAGCTTTCACGATTCTATGTACTTCTGTTTTGAATCAGACTAACTTGCAACTTGGTATGTGTCGGTCCACGGTCCGATTCAAATTAAAATTCAGGTCAGCCAGAGGTCTATCATCTGGACCACCTAACCTTTAATATATTGTTGTTGTTTTTTTCCGGGAATACATCTCATGGGTTCGCCATTTTCTACGTTGTTTAAATTAAATAGTTTGCTTTCGATACTAAACACGCTTACATTTTAATCAAAGTTCGAAAACAACCGAAATAGAATACTTGCAATAGATACTCTTTCCCTTTAAGCAGAGTGGGTTGCATGAAATACTTCGATTTCCTTCTTTATTTTTTATATTTCCTTTTGAAATTTACTTTGAAACCACTTATGAGCGTATCTCATGAATATCGTAACCATTAGCAAATTATTGACAGTCGCAGACATCAAAAACCATTTCACTTGAAACTTACTAGCGGAGCTGCTAGTCCACGACTTCGCATCAGCATTTACCACATCCCTTTCCGAAACTATAGCTCATGCCAGACAAGGATTACTCTAAGTCATTTAGCGGATCTACCGCAAGAGCTGTTTACTGAAGTATCAATAATTAGGTAATCATTACCATACTATTAATTTAACCGCTATACAACCAAAACAATTAACTGGTTTGAAATGCCCAGCAGCGCTGCAGTGTTGCTGCACCGATTGCTCCTCGAAACCTCCCTTCACATGCAATTACCATGATTTTCCTCTAACCAAGAATCCGTTAAATCTTCCGAGAAATTGGTTCCATAATTCGTGGCCGCCAAGCATATTCTGGTTGAGTCATTAACCTTCCGCATATTCACCGTGGATTTCGCTAGTCCTCCTTGAATACAGCCGGGCACTGCGATTCCGCAAGGTGCTCTACGTGCACAGAGATGACAAGAACAACGTCATAGTCATGCAAGAGCCAGCAGAATTTACCAGCCAGCCAAAGATGATGATGATAATGTTAAGGCATAATGGCCTAAAAGGTAGCGGCGACGAATATAAGGCTTGGCTGATGAAAATGAAGCGAAGTTACGGAAAATAGTGGAGGAGATGACTTTATTACCTCGGCACATAACCCTTACGTGTCTACACGTAGCGCTATCATCATCCTCTTCAGAACTAATGGCCTTTTTTCCGAGGTTTCACCGGAATAAGAATGGCTTGTGATGCTGTCAGGAGTTGTTAAAATTAGCCGAAATGACTGTTGTGAGTGGTGGCTGTGTATTAGAATTTTTTTCACTGTTGAAAAATGGCTGGGTGATGAATAAAGTGTAGGGAACTTGATTTTCATTTCACGAGTGACAATTAATGAAATGGATGAACATGATGTAGGAACTACTGTTAAGGGAGATAGCGAGATTAATTTAACTTTTATCTCAACCGGCATTGTTTATCGGAGATATTGATGTATAAATAATAAATTGAATAATACCATCGAGCTGTGTTTCTATAAGCTATTTGATGAAATATTCATGAAATGACCAAAGAGTTCAAAAGGAGCAAGGTTAAAGTAGTATTTCAAGGGAACCTGCATTGCGGAAAAGTTTCTTAAGTGAAAATTGAAGTTGTGTTTTCGGGCACTATGCTATAAAGGGTATTGAAACTACAAGATATAAGGGATCTGCATTAAAAGTCTGGTACTTACTTGCTATACCTACTATCCGAGACCTGATTGGTCCGGTCATGAGCAAGAAATTTGATAACGTAAAAATTTTAATCATTTAAAATCCGAAACAAAATTTACGGGATTTTGGAACAATTTCTTCGAAAATCAGTTTTTCTAGTGGTTCCTATGCGCGTTATTTTTTTATGATATGTTTTTCCGCGCATTCAACTCAATATACAAGGTTAGGTTAGGTTAGTGAAGAGGGCTGCCAGGAACGCGGCCAGCATTAGGCCACCAGTTTGGGCCCATTTGCCACCCTCTTGGACAATCACACGCATTCATACTTACAGCCATGGCACTGGCGGGATTGGAACCCGCAGGCCCCGTAGCATGCCGCTTTTCGGCCTGAAGCCTTAGTGAGCAGAGCTACCGGGCCCCCTCTTAAAACTCAATATCCAAACTCGCATTTAATTTTGTGGATGATACTGGCGCTTGAATTTCTTATCACCGAAGGTAAATCGATCCATAGACCAAAAAATAATCTCCCCAAACTCAATACCGACTATATTTATGTATTGTACTTTACTTTTACATCATTCTGATTTATTCTCTCCTAAACAATCGTATTTTCCCTCGCTATCAATACAAAGCAGTAATTATTTCCAAGGACCAGCTATTCTATAGTCCAGCAAGCAGTATGTCCCGGATTCGTGTCTGGTTTCATTAAGGTGAGAAAAAAAAATAAAATGGTAAGACAACGAGATTAATTTGATTTGTAAATTTTCGCCGGCCAGAGAGTTCATGCCGCAGCAATGGCCAGTCGAAGCAACGACTGCAGCGCCAGCAATGGCTTCCGTTTCGGTTTTTCATTGTTTTATATCCGGATCCATGCTAAAACTTGTAGATTAGTCGGCAACAAATTGAATAAGGAAATTTCTGAATTCAATTAGCAGCCGGAATTTTCATATTTGCCCGGATCTGTTGTTTATTCTGTGTTCGCTTATGAATATTTTCGATGCCGAGCTGATGTTTCTAGTCGAGTAAATAAATGGGATTACACTGGCTAGCGTCAGGTAGAATCCAATTAGATTTGTTTAATTTCGTATTTCTTCGGTATGTTTGATTGCACCACCGGCAACCAGAGTTTAATAGCAAAGAGTATTTGTATCGTGAAACCCAGATATCATGCCACAACCGGTTAGGTTTTTAATTTTCGTCCGAGTCGCACAAGAAATTTATTCGGAGAAATTGGTTTCACAAAACATGAAACCCTACATTTTCTGCAACATGGCTGTGTCAATTATGAGTACATGTACGGCCCACACAATACCAGCTTTCAATAATGTGCCAGGTTGCTGCTGCAGCCAATTCAAAATTTATTGAATTGCAGTTGTAACAAGTGCACAACAGTATTATACTCAGGCTCCAGCTCTTGGATTGATTTCGAATCAATCGTTCGACAAGTCAGCACATTTCTCATTGTACGAGAGTCCTGAAACTCTGGAAGTGTCGAACAATGCAACATCTGTTTACGATTGTTATTATAGTGGTTTAGTTATGTCGATATCGTTTCGAATTTATGTACAAGCTCACATAGAGCCGCTGATGATTCGAAACATTTCGACGTACACAATGTTAGTTGAACTTTTAGTAAAGCGTGAACATTTCAAGTGGCATGCTGACAGTGATATTTCGCAGAGTAGTGACATGAAAACAGTGAAATTGAATACACATAAATATTGTTGTCCATTTACATTGCTTATTTTTTCGGGCTGGAAACATATACTACAATTTTCCGAACATGGACCTACGAATTTACTTATATGCTTAGCTGTACCTACTAATGTTGGTATCAATACTCACCTGAATTTCCTTCTTTGGAAACTCTCTATTGCTGAGCTTTGTTGCTAACAGGTACATTGGTTTCTTTCGATTGACTTATTAATTTTAACTGGCTTACAATCACAACAATAAGAACGAAAAATGGGCATTTGAAATGAAATTTACTTTTATATTACACCTAACGATTGATTTACCCTAACACTAACACTTAAGTACACTAACACTAAAATAATTCACTGCTTGACTGGTGGCTCTTTGAAGTATAAAAAGTAGCAATGCCGTGAATAAAGTTGTGAAGCATGCTTCAAACCTCATCATCTGAGACAAACTCTTCCTCCAACACGGAGAAAACCAAATCTTCGGGCACGGAAGATACTTTAAGCTCAGAGGACAGTTCCTCTGACATGTCAGTGTTTCTGGAAAGCCAGGAATTAATCATTGAACTTCCCACAACCAGCCCAAAGCCATCTAGAAAACAAGAAGCCTTAGTAATTAATTCCCTCTCAAGTGAAGACTTTCCTTCACTTAATCCATCAAAACAGCTTAAAAAAACAAACACCTCTAAACCTTCGGCTCCGCCAAAAACAGTAGACTCTCCACCCAACCTTCTGAATCCCATTCTATTTGAAGAACCAACATAAACCCCGAAGGTGGTCTCAATTATTATGCGCCAGCCTGAATAATGGACAGGGCTAGCACAAGTCGTAAAACAACGAAACGCCGAGTTTGCTTCAGCAAAGCGGGTTTATTTGGGCATTCAAATCACGCCAAAAACCCCTATCGACCACAAAAAAATTACCAAAATCTTCACGGAACTAAAAGTGCAGTACCACACGTACTACCTTCCTGAAGAGAAACAACTTAATGTTGTAATTAGAGGCTTATACGGACTCACCACCGAGGAGGTTAAAGCAGGCCTTACAAAAACAGGGCTTCAACGCAATAGAGGTATTCTATCTTAAAACCATACGTCTTACAATCATTGCTTACCACTCGTCCGATATGATTTTTGACTGAATAGAGTCCCGCTTCCTGAATTCCTTCAAAGTGCAAATCGCTAATAGTTCGTGCTTTCCCCAGGGACACATGAGCTCCTAAGGAATTAGTAACACAATCGGAGTATATTATCTTGCAGAATCCTTTTCTGGCAATGAGTGGCGTAGAGCGTAGGCTTCTTTTGTTCTGTCATCAACTGCTTCTAAGTGAATTGGTCACGAAGCAAACGAACTGTGCAATATAACTCTTGTGTATCTACGTCCCACGCTCTTTTAACAATTTTAAAGAGAAGGGTCCTGCGTAATCGATTCCTGTGTTAGGAAAGAAAGGGTTTTTGCTATTCGTCCATTTAGTAGATTTGAGTAGAAGCTTCTTTCGACAATCAGAAGCACCGTTCACACTTGTGAATTTGAGCTTTAACAGCACAACGGAGTTTCGGACCCTAGGACTTTTTTCAGATGCCCTTAGTGCAGAGTTTTATGGTAGTGGTTTTCTAGAGTTAGTTTGGTTGAATGATGTCCATGTGACAGAATTATTGGGCATCGTTTTTTCAGTGGATGTCTGCATTGTGCAGTCGTCTGCGGGTTGTCAATGCTCCTTGGATGTCTAGTGATGGGAACCTTCTGCATGGTTTTCATGTTGTTTCAACTATCTGACAACAAAACATCGAAGTGGCTTTCAGCTCATCAGCTCTGAGGTACATGCTGCTTTTGTTGATCTCTTCTCGAGTACAGTTATGGACGAAACAAAGTCAGAATTGGTTACTCGAATAAGTTAATCATAGAAGGAAAAGCTGACGAACTCGTATATAGAAATAAAAGCTGAAGAATTTCGTTTCGTAGTTATTGAGTCGTGTCATAAGTTTGGTCGCTAGGACCATGCTGTGTAGATGTTTGCAGCCAAGTCGGTCTTTACCACCGTAGTGTGGATACCAAAATATTTTCTGTTATCGTGTCTCTGATTGTAAGATCAGCTGGGTCCACTCAGTTAAAACTCAGTTTTAACTGAGTGGAAAAATTCCACTCAGTTAAAAAATGAACAGACGTAAGCAGATGTCTCTGGTTGGTTGGAAATATCCAACCTAAAACTATATTTTGGGCGATCGGAGTATTAGGTGTCTCCTACCTGAGTTCAACCATGATAATGGCTGGATAAACGTCTAAACCAAAAAGAATATCGATTTTTTGTGGCTGATAGTACAGAGAATCAACCAGCTTAAGATTCTGTAGATATTTAAGCTCAGCAAGAAAGAGTATTGAGTATGACTATAAATCTGTCAATGAAAGAAGTACTAGTGCTTCTAATGGTAGGATGAAATCATTACACACCCTAGATTTCACTTCGATTCCAAAAATTTTTCTTTCGTCGATGAAGCGCGTTGCATAGCAGCTGTGGAGATGAAGCTGACTTGCGAATCGATGGTAATCAAGGATCTCATCGTAAGCTTAATCCCGTTGGATGACACCTTGAACAATGCGGTTGAAAAAAGTACCGAATCAACTGAGCGGTTGGCTAAAAGATTTGTTAACGGTGTTAGCTTTCCTGCGGCGTTAGAGTGGTACTGACTGGAAGGATCAAAATTGTAAAGTAGCGAGTGATGGCGTTAATTACAATTACTGCATCCTTGTTTGCTTGGACGATTCTGATGTAGCGAGACAATTAAACCACAGATTGTTAGTTTTGATTGCCTGTTGCCGAGTGCTTGAATTGGACCATAGTTGAATCTCAATGCTTCTAGTGGTTGGATGACGGTTTCTTACATGTGATATCCATC
Organism: Nemotelus nigrinus; assembly: GCA_947369275.1. Lineage (NCBI taxonomy): Eukaryota > Metazoa > Arthropoda > Insecta > Diptera > Stratiomyidae > Nemotelus > Nemotelus nigrinus. Next base: position 20,839,851 of record OX376374.1, read on the forward strand.
GAGATTCCAAAACTTTGAAAATTCTATAAGAGCTGGGGGTTCGGTCGTTATGCTGAGTTGGTGCTCTAATTGTAGTCACGTATCAAATGGAAGATGCTGTATTTGGGTTTTCACGATTGTTAAGTCTCAGTATTTCACATCTACTTTTAACGATTGCAGTGATAAGAGACTTTCCCGTAGATTTTTTTTTTGTCTCTGGCTAGATTGAACGCTTTATAGAAGACGGTGCCAACTCGTCGCGTCATAGGGAGCTCATTAGATTTCTAAGGCATATCTTCTGACCTTTCTTCTGTACTTTGCTTGGTCGGGGGCTGTTTATTTTTTATTCGCAACTAGCCTACATTTCTGTAACCACCTCACTATATCTTGACTACGCTCTGCTATTTGGTGACGTGGGTGAATAAGATATGCTTACTGCATACTACTTTTGTGAAACACACTCATATGCTTAATCCATCCGCTAAGTCATTTATCAATTGAACTCAATTTCCTTTCCATTAAATGACACGGCAAAGAATAACTTACCAGACGCAAATTTTTTTCATGATATATGATGCAAATCAACAATACGAACGGAATGATCCCGCGAGCAAATACTTTCACGTCTCATTTCGCTCCCATCACTGTTATCCGGAAGCGAGAAAAAAGCTGGGAGGTGTTACATGTTTTCGTATAGGTACAATTGGTTTGCTTTCACAGTCCATTTGTAAAAGCATTTCGACTCTCTCTATCGACACAGAAATACACACAATACCCACTAAGTGAGATTCTCGCACTATACATAATGTGTGCTGAGAACAAATGGGACGGGTTGTAGTACAATTCGAAGATATGTAAATATCTCTTTGCAAACGATTCATTCCGTCTGTGCCATAATGTCCGCCCGCTCGTCAGATTGCCTAGATGTCTGCCTACTCGCCTATTTCCTTGAGGACAAACCTTTTCCGAACCAATCTCTTTTAGCTACTCGAAGTGATTTATTAGATTCATACTGCCTGGTTAAATTGATCCAATTGTAAGGGAAGCCTGGGACGAATTCGTTGTAGATACTAGTTGCCTTCGTTGTTCTGAGACTGATAGCTGGGATTTTATGGGAAAGTGTTACAGCTTGAGTTCCGATACGTGTTAGGGTTATGTCTTCAAAGGATATGTAGTCAAATTCATGTTGTGGTTCTTATACGAAAAGTGGAGTTTGAAGATGGAAAAGGTGTAGATGAGTTATAGCCCTGACCACTTGCATTGGAATTTAAGCTGCATTTACAAAAACGATTTTCTTTACTATTTGTTTATCAAATAACACACTACTTCCAAACAGCAACCCCAAAATAAGTCGGAGAACAGATAAAATTCTTTCGCTGTTTGTAACAGCATAAGCTGTAACGATTTGCAATGGGAATGGAGTTCTGGATTAAATGATTTCGTCTTGGAAATGACTGTCGCCTGGACTGTCTCCGATTGTTTCAGCATATTGAAGAAAAAAATCAAATGTTCAATTTGATCCTGGTATTTTCTAGTTGTGTGGTAGATGAAGAAGGATATCATCAGTACAAGCTTCTGCAAAGAACGATACATATACAAGAGAGTGAAACAGCAGGAGCTGGTGGATTTTTTTTCATAGGTTCTAGAGAGTCGGTTACATACATAATTTCAATTGAGAGACGCTACTTGTTTGCAGTGTATTGTAAGGCAGATAGCGACACAATTTTATGAAGTGAGGCTATTAAATACATTTTTCAAATGTTGCAAATAGTCCCAATTCAACTTCAGATCTCAATCTTGAAAGTTCTGATCAAGGTATTTGTAAAACAACTTCACTCGAAATCTCTCCCGAAAATTTTTCTTACAAAAGTGTGTCCATATCACAAATCACGTTTTTATTAGAGCACCCATAGCTCATAGCCTCCAGCTTGCGGTTTAGAAACAAACAATAAAAACATACAAATATATCCACACAACATCCTTACTGAATTTTCTCACTATAAATCTGACCACATACAAAATAATCAATGACGTGGACTGTGCAAAGACAATTGTCGATGAAAGATTCAAGTTGATTTCAGGCAATTTGTTAAAAGGCTCAAATCTAATTTCGTCGAATGTCCTTATATTTCAGATGCACACAAATCCTTCGGAACGAAGGCATCTTTAAAATACGAAACCTTAAGCTACTTTAGATACATATGAAATTTTCCGGGAAACAGATGGATTTCGTTAGTTCTAGTTAAGTTTTAGTACAGACTTCCTTTCGTCTACTCGTGCGGACTGCGAACTGGATTGTAACGTATCCACACATGGATGATGGTATGCCTGAACTTGTGTACATTTGCAAAGACGATATGTTTGCTTTTGGGTGAAGCTGGAGGCGTCATTGGTAGCTGGCTCGGATCGTTTGCATTCCGACTTCACTCGAAGGTATAAAATCACGTCCGTAGTAGCCTGGACCTTAATGAAAATTTCGACTTGTGATAGCAATCTTTTGATTGAAGCATTAAAGTGGTCGAGTGTCTGTGCGGCTTTTGGAATCGTTCTCATTCTTCGGTGGCTGTGTTTGTTAGTGTTAAATTGAATGTGTCGTAATGGAAAAGGCAATTGGCGATTGGTTTTTTGAAAAGTGATGGTAATTGATTCAATTTCAAATAGTTTGGATATTTTTTCTTGGATTCTTGATTGTTTGAAAAGGGTTAATTGCTTTAACTTAGTTTGTATTTATAGTTTATGATCTATATGTACAGCCTTAGTCATTATACTAAGGGGATGTTATCTCCAAATTGACGTTTTTATCTTCGTCTTCAGTTTGTTATAGCTGGCTGTGACGTCAGTGGAATAGCTAAGCTATTATAACAGTTCGCAGCAAGCTAAGCTCATGAGTCTGAATTCACCTGCTTGGCTTGGTAATATGACCAACAAACACCAACTAGACAACTAAGTCAATTGCCAACCAGATTTCGTGATCAAGTGAACACGATGACCAACGGACAAGCTCGTCTTGGTCTGACGTTACATTTCTGTCCCTATTAAATTGATAAAGGATACACATATTAATCAAATCTGAAGGGAACGGAGCTCTGAGTGAGTTTATTCTCCTCCTTGCCAAAGTCGAACACTGGCACATGAGATGGAGGACAGATTCTTTTCATCATCTGAGCCACAGCTTCGACAAAAATAATTAGATCTAACGCCTAACCGTTGCGTTTGTCGTCCAATGAGACAATGGTGCGTGAGGATATTCACAACAAAGTGAAAGGCATTACGGGGTAAATCAAAAACCAGGACTTATCAGCGTCCTCAAGACATTTATGCACGATGGCTAGTTTGACAGAAGAACTCGGTGTTCCTATAGAGAAGATACACTTTTATGCCTGTGTCGTTTACATAAGTAACCATTTTGAAGCCAGCATGGTCTAGTTTTCTCAGAACCGTAATGTTCCTCAGCAGAGGAGAGAAAACATTACCTTGAGGTGTACCTGTGCAAGTGAGTATTCTCCAACAAAGAAGACACCACCTTGTTTTTGATGGGCTGCTTTATAAAAGCTATCAGCAACATCCAGCGCCAAATGTGCCTCCATAATCGTATCAGACTTGATGTTGTTGAAAGCTCATTGAAAGTCTAGAAATGCATGAAGCGTATATTCCTTAAGAACGACAGATTTATCAATTTACGAAATGGGAGCATAGGAAACAGTTTTGATATAATTGCAGACTCTGATGCAGGGATGCTTGGGCTCTAAAAATAAATAAGGATCAATTCGCTTTTTGATAAGATGACTAATAACTCTCACCATCTTAAGCATAGAAGTATCATACGATATATGGGACCTCCAGTATCGTAAGACATATGGAACGATAGTCCTTAGGTTTGTCATGCGAGACTATTCTTGCTATAAGAATTATCAAAACTATTGATTTCCATGAGTTTATGTTAATTTACGAAAATGGCAAGCACGCTTTGTAGATTTCTTTAGACAACAGTAACGTTGCTTCTATAGATATCTAAATGAAATCTATAGATATCAAAAGATATCGAAGGAGCTAATGGCCTACTTCAAAAGGGAGTTTTTAATTCAAAGCTGATGGCTTGCTCCGTTCGATACTCTGCGTATGGTATGAGAATATAATTCATCGGGAAGTGCGAGTCAATAAGGACAATTAAAGTTGCGGTTTGTCCAGATTTCACCTCGGACAGCCATACCAATATTGTTGGTATGATTCTCCGAGCGCGAATTGCTTTGGGTGGAAGCACTGCATCCGTGAACCAGGCTCAAATCAACACGGCTGCCTTACGTTATGAAAATATCAGTAACACCTTTGTTCTTGCGTTAGGACTCGCCCTCGAAGAACTCGATGGAGAAAGAGTAAGTCCTGGGGCCAGGATGCCGGGCGTAAATGAGAGGTGGACACGTCTCAAGAATACTGTCATTAGTACTTCTGACGTCATCTTAGGCAGTAGTCGCAAAGATCGGAGCGACTAGTTTGATAATGAATGCAAACTAACGGCTGAGCGTAAGAACGCGGGCACGCGAGGAGGAATATAAAGAGCGCAGAAGAACAGTGAAAGCAGCCTGTGTAAAAGACTTGATCTGTGAAATAGAAAGGACTAGAGAGCGAAGTTCGCACCAAGCGTGAAAGTTCTACCAAATAGTCCGAAACATGAAGCAGTATACACCACGTTGCACTTGCTATAAGGACCAAGAGGGTAATCTGATCACCGATCCAGAAGGCATTCTGGAGCGATGGATGCAACAAGACGACTTTATGCTGCAGCCAAACTAACAAAGAGCCATAAGTCGGCTGAAATTTAACAAAGCCTCCGGAGCCAACGGCACACCTGCTGACCTGATTAAATATGGAGCACCTACATTACACCAAGCAATTCATGAAATTATATTGCACGTATGGGAGCGTAAAGATATGCCAGAAGACTGGCGCAAAGGCATAATATGCCCCATACATAAGAAAGGAGATGTAGCAATGTGCAGCAACTATAGGGGTATAACATTGTTGAGTACCTCCTAAAAGATACTCTCCCCTATCTTGCGCCACATACGCTAAAGCCATCATCGGACAATGTCAATATGGCTTTTTCCCAGGCAAATCAACAATTGATCGGATCTTCACTCTCAGCCAGGCGATGGTGAAATGTCTGGAGTTCAACATTCCACTTTACAATCTATTTATAGAATTTAAGGCTGCCTATGATAGCATAGTCAGGGTACAACTGTATAAAGTCATGAGAAAAGTCGGCATCCCGAATAAACTGACACGATTGTTTAGGTTGACCATGAACAATGTAACAACATCTTCAATGGGCTCCGACAAGGAGATGGTCACCCTGCCTCTTCTTCAATCTGGCGTTGGAGAAAGCAATCCGAGACTCTGGCACGTCAACGAGAGGCACTATTGTCACCACGTCCTGCCAGATACTGGCTTATGCAGATTATATAGACATAATTGGAAGATCGGAACTAGCTGTATGAGAATCCTTCATTTAGATCAAGCAAGTGGCACAAAAACTGGAGCTGCACATGAATGAAGGAAAGACTAAGTACATGGTGGCAGCATCTGCACGAAGAACACCTAAAGTAGGTCAAACCTTCAGGGTAGTTGAGCATGAATTTGAAGTAGTGCCATCATTCACCTACCTTGGGTCAATTGTAGCAGCCGATAGCAACATGGAGGAAGAAATACGATGGTGACTGCTCAAATTCAACAAAGCCTACTACAGTTTGTCAACAAAGCCTACTACAGGCTGTCAAATCTCACCCGAACATCAAAGCTCCTGCTGTATAAGACCATCAACCTGCCAGTACTCACGTATGGATCCGAGACTTAGGTGTTCAGCAAAAGGCACTGTGATCTCTTAGCCGCGTTCGAGAGGAAATTCTAGCTCAGAATCGTTGGCTCCATATGTGACGAAGGGTGATTCCGGAGACGATACAACCATGAGTTGTACGCTATCTATCTAGAACCAGACATAATTACGAAGATAAAGTTCGGTAGACTCCGGTGGGCAAGACACCTAGCCCGAATGAGCTTAGAGGATCCGCCTGGAAAACCCTTTCCGGCAGATTTTAGAGCAGACGACAGCGTGGGAGTACTTGAATGAGAAACGTAATGCACATTGTATTCGAGTGAATTCACCACAGCTGCATTTATATTTGTCACCATACAGCTCTGTTGCAACAGAATTACACCCAACGATGTTCCTAAACAAAATTAGATGACATCTTCAGCTAAATTTGAAATTAAAAAACGATTTTCAAGTACATTATAATAACTACACCACTACGGATCAACATTATTCTACTTACGGTCTTTGTATACTGAATGCACTGAAAAGGTTCAGTTAAAAAAGTGCTTTCTATAGCACAGTAATGAAAAAAAGTAAAAAGTATAAAGAAGCGAAAATTTTCAAAATACCTTCGAATAATGTATGTGATCTGAAATTTGACACATGACATATACATAGTTCCTTCTATTTCTACTGACGCTGCTTCCCCCCTACTACCCATTTAGCTGAAATTTAATCAAAAAACCAACATACTCGTTTCATTACGTTCTTAACTTTGACTTTAACTCTTTCGAAAGACTAATTTGTGTCTGAAGTCATTACGTTCAGTGCTCATTCACTTTCATCAAACTATGCGAAATAGTTATAGCTCGACAGGAATACACGATACAGTTTCTCTTCTCGCCGTCAAATTACGATCAAGCCGCTATATCTAACAACTTTTCGCAATAAATTTAAATGCACTAGACTTGTTCCCATCATATCAATCTACTCACCGCGAAAACTCCGCGCAACTTTACAAGTTGCCAAACTGTAATCCACAAATGTACTAGCATCATCTTAACACAGCATAACAGCTTTAGTATTTCCGTTCTGTCGCCGACAACGTTTGGTCGATCTGCGGTATCATGATCATCAATCACGAGCCCGTTTCCAACACAGCAAACCATTAACATCAAACTTGATGTGAGGAGTGAAACTCTTTTCGAACTAAATATAGTTTCGAAGGTGGAATCGTTAAGGATGCAGCTGAGAGTTCAGTGATATAATTGTAATTTCGAAGGTATCGCTGATAGAAAGCGCTCACGGAGTTGAGAATTTCACCTGCCAGTTTTGTAGTTCGATTTCTTTCTGTAAGTCTGTAGAATTTGGAGAAGCAGCTCCGAAATTTGAAAAAAAATTTATAGTCCTAATAGAAAGGATCATCAGATTTTTTCATTCGGTTTGCAATCCATTTCAGGACTCAGCTCTCATAAAAGAATGTCGAGCTCTTAAATAATTTAGATTGAAGTTTACATGCATCCACTCCATCCATCCTTGCACACACACTCAGCAAGTTACCATCGTTAAAACGTCATGCAAAATGTTTCAATATAGTTTGCCGTCGTTGTCCATGAGCCTTCAGATATTCTCGCGAATTGCAACAATATCGATATTCTTCCTGCGAAATCTATCCCCATTCTAGTCACGTACCGCTACAAAATGTGTTCGAGCTAGGACGACCAAGTATCTTTCGCTTCATAACGGATCCAGTCACAACACTCTCGACAACCTTCACGATATGGGAGTCAGCCCGAAAAAAGTACCATCTTATTGCCGTCAAGATGACTTGAAACATTTCGGTTCGGTTCAGCACTTCATAGTGCTTGTCCGCTTAACTACCATATTACAGCCGTACTACTCTATCGGGAGCTTCAGTTCATTACATAGAGCCACGTACATGTGTCTATCTATATTATATCGGCGAAAATTTATCTTCTTTTCGCAAGCATTTTTTTGGCAGAGCGAGTCATGCTTTGACGCGTTCATCGTTTGTTGAACCTGTGAAAAAACGATGCTATACAATAATCATTTTTTCTGAAAGGAAATTAATTAATGGAAGTGTATTGTGAGTGGGATAGTGAAGTGTACTTTAGTAATTATCTGGAATCACCCATAATGGCTCTTCACTGAGCTCTTATAGACGTGAGTGCCTAGCTCATGTGCTTGTTTAATATAAGAGGCAGTTTCATTTATGTGAGGCAGAGAAAACGATGAAAAAGTTATTAAAGATTTTTTTGACATAAATTTATGCTACATATGGAAACAAGCTACCAAAAATTAGATGAATACCTATTCACTGGGAAACTCTGGCTTAAAAATTGATTTACATGTTTATCAATTATTTAATATGTCAGAAGAAACCGCACCCTGCCATCGATCCTTAGCACTTGAAACAATGAGAAATAAAAAAATATGCAATGCTTCGTAAAAGTATGGTAGAGCGAAGTTAAATTCCATTATTAGATTGCAAACGAGCAACTTAAATACAACCTTCTAGCTTTAAGATACGGTTTCTTCGGTCCAACTGCCGCAATATTATTCACTGATTATTATTGAACGATTGATTGGTTAACTTAAATAGAGTGGGTTCAGATGGCTCTTAGCACTGAGACCTCCTGAGTCTAGTTTTTTGCGCTAAGTTCTATACGATATCAATTCTTTTTTTTTGAACCTGGCTTTGATCCTGGAGCAAAGTCGAGGAACTCTCATTTTCGTTTCGCTCTTGCTCGACACTGTGTGAGAAGATATTCTCACATTCAGAAGCTTTTTCACAGTTTCTGTAGCAAATGCCTCGCTCCTTGTCTATCCTGTAGGGATACTTATCTGTTTTCAGAGCGACCTGTCAAGCTCCACAGAGGGCACGAATGACACTGTGACAGACAACCACTACTTCTTTTGGCCTTCTGTTATTAGAGTTGAGGTATCCTTTGGAGTGTTTCATACCCTCCACCTTGAGTCAGTAGCTTTCAATCCTGTTTTTTTGGTCCACTTTTTGATTTTCTTGTTCGTTCCGGCTTTGTTAGTGAAGAAAAGTAAGCAAAAGTTACTTGAAATATAATGGAAAACCTGATTAGCCTGTCTTGCTGCCTTTCAATGAACTATGATGCTGCTGAGAAGGATAAGTAACTTCGACAGATTTTGAGACAAAAGACTCATCCAAGTTAACTCTGTGTTGCTCCAGGAGATGAATGTTTAAAAGCCATAAGCGTTCATTGTAAAGTAAATATGGAAGATTTTATATAAAAAGTAAGATTTAAGTAAATCTTCCCTGAACTGATTCAACAGCATCTGAAAGATATGTGAACCGAGGACACCATACTTGACTACAATATTCAAGTCAAGAACAGACTACGGTAATAAAGAAGTGGATACTTGTAGAAATACTAAAAGAATGGTGACAGAAGCGAATCAAAAAACCTACAATCCGAAAAGTTTTTTCTTTGGAAAGCCCGTTTATAAGTAACTATTAAATGTAAGTTTATGATCAACAGTGACGCTGAGATCGGTGAAACGTTTAATAATAGACAAAATGTGTATCAGAGATGAAATAATTGCGATTGTCGATTGGATGACCAATCGACTGCTGTCGTTCGAAACGATAAAATTTTATTGTGTAATAGCCCGTTCACACTAGGCTCTAAATCAGGCGATTTCGATCAGCTGATCGCTTTAGAGCTAAATCAAGTTAAATCTACCTGATTACCCATACATTTTTTTCGGTTTCTGACCGAGTTAATCAAGTAGATTTAGAGTTAATCAAGTACAAATCAGGTACTATTGTGAATTTTGTCCCCGGCGAATTTTTCTCAGAGCGCGGCGAATTCCATCCGTGAGAGCGAGAGTAGATTTGAATGATATGTCATTCGAATTTCGTTCAAAAATAGCAAAAATTGGACAAAAAAGGAAAATGTGAGTTGTACAAAATGAAAAGAAAATGCTCTTGCATGTTTCTGCACCATTTTGAACAACTTTCATGAAAAAAAAATTGTACACACAAATTCGAATGACAGTTCGCTCTCTAAAGTCTAAATCTCCTCATTCTAAATCACTTCGGGTAGTGTGAACGCTTACCTGATTAACTTTGACAGCTTCTAAATCTACTTGATTTAGAGTCGAGTGTGAACGGCTTATAAGTGCAATCGACAAATATGTGTATTATTGTGAATTTAGATATAAGAGCTTGTGAATTGTATTTGGCACTTGTTGACAGCGTAAATATATTGAATTTGGAGTTTATATTTTTATTCGCTTGGTTGAAGGAATGGGTGTGTTTTTTTATAATTTGTGGCTCATTGAAAAAGAACGCCTGAGCAAGTGTTTAATATTGCAAGAAACAAACATTTTTATTAGAAATACGAGTTCTGTTGAGCTGTATTTTTGGTGAAAACGATAGTTCCGATTCCGATAATTTACTGGAGTTATGTAGAGTTAGAAGGAAATTAAGAGATACGTCCAATCCACTAGAATTAGATGAAAATATGTATGTATGCTCTATCTTTTTCACTTATTGGTTCGTGTTCTCATCCTGGAACAATTATTATTACAGCATTTATTATTAATTTTTAGACTTTTTTTATGTCTTTCATTACATTTTGTTTTACTTCATAAAATTCCTGTTGGGCTTGCGTGCTAACATTCTAACGTCTAACATTTCTATCCAGACATAATTTTTTCTTTTGTATTTTTTCCTTTCTTTTCCTCACGGATTTTACTCTTTTGAATTACGGACACTTCATTTTCCTTATTTAACTCAAAATCTCCATGTTTCTCAGTGTGTGATAAACCAAATTCTTGCTCAGGTGGATTTACTGACGAGACAATTTCCAACAAGCTAATCACAGCTTCCTCTATATTACTAAAAGTATGCAACCTATTAGGTCCACCACCAGTTGCATTTAATTCTGCTTTATTTTCAATCATTTTCTTTTTAATTTTAAATTTCATATCAGTCCAAACCTAAATAGCACATAAACTCTAAATTATTAAATAAATGTTTTAGCCTTTACCTTTAGCTATTTATCCCACCCGCGAACAGGAGACCCCAAACTATTTAATTCTTGGGCAAATGCTTTCCATCTCCTCTTTGCATGTGTTTTTGTGCAAACACTTCTTGCAATGTCAGCATTCTCCTGCATTAAGTTTACGAGCCTTTCAAATTGCCTACGATTGCTGACTAGTTTACTCCTGTTAAAAATAAATTTTAAAATAACTAATGCATACAGACTATAAATTACTTACATTTTTTATCAGACGCGTATGTGATCGTCAGTCGTCGTCCATGTAAAATACCATCGATAAGAAGCGTTTGTCAAATCGACACTTATCAACCACAATCGACATTCACAATACCGAGCTTCACAACCGACGAACGATAGTCGATAATAAGCCGTTCACACTCGACTCTAAATCAAGTAGATTTAGAAGCTGTCAAAGTTAATCAGGTAAGCGTTCACACTACCCGAAGTGATTTAGAATGAGGAGATTTAGAGAGCGAACTGTCATTCGAATTTGTGTGTACAATTTTTTTTGCATGAAAGTTGTTCAAAATGGTGCAGAAACATGCAAGAGCATTTTCTTTTCATTTTGTACAACTCACATTTTCCTTTTTTGTCCAATTTTTGCTATATTTGAACGAAATTCGAATGACATTTCGTTGAAATCTACTCTCCCTCTCACGGATGGAATTAAGCACGCTCTGAGAACAATTCAGCCGGGAAAAATTCACAATAGTACCTGATTTGTACTTGATTAACTCTAAATCTACTTGATTAACTCTGTCAGAAGGGGAAAAAAATGTATGGGTAATCAGGTAGATTTAAGTTGATTTAGCTCTAAAGCGATCAGCTGATCGAAATCGCCTGATTTAGAGCCTAGTGTGCACGGGCTATAAGCATCGTTTATCGACTATTTTGCGACAATCGCAATAGACCCCCTGAAGGATTCCACAAAACACCTAACCTACACATTCTCCGCCGTCTGTGTTGAGTGATGGTAGATCCAAATTTCGGGAACTTCGAGGAGCTGGCGGTGGTCGATTTCTTCCATTGGTCTGGCTGATAGCCCTTCCAGATGTTCTTCGAAAATGAAAAACATAAGTGTGATTTTTTCTAGAAAAATGCAATTCAAGTTACACCGACCAGAAAGAGCATTTTAATCTTGCTGAAGAAGTAGGAGGTCAGCAGAATCTTTGATGACATGGAAGATTTTTAAATCATTATCATTGAGAAGACAAGATGACATAAAGCCGCCAGTAAGATCACTGATGAAGAGATTGAATGGTCCAAGGATGGATATTTGAAGTACACCAGATGACGGTGAAAACCATGAGGACGAAAAGCCAATGATTTAGACTCCGAAAGTACGATTCATTAAAAAAGGAGAAGATCCAGAAAAAAAAGTTCACAGAAGCCATAATGTTTGGATTTGATGGGAAGAAGGTTATAATTGACAGTGACAAAATATGTATAGATGACGTAAACTTAATCGTTACAGCCACTGGCGGAAGAAATCGCATAAAATTCAACTTTGTGTCTTAAGGTGCATGGATCTTGACAAAGCCACATTGATGAGATGCATAATGATAAACGGGGTTTTAAAAATTATATTATAATCGAAGCCTTCAAAACAATTTGAAAAGCAAGATATGATGGAGATAGGGTGATAAATCGAAGCATAATTTGACGCAAAATAGGAAAAATATTAAAGTCAAGTGAGGACACACGTAATGCAACATCAATAGGGTTCTTCACAAAAGAGAAGAAAGAAGCAAAGAAATCAAATGAAAAGCAGCCAGTGGTTCAAATTCTTGATGTCTAGTGGTTCGAACTCGGGTACGGACGGAGGACTGTGTATCAAGCTTTGAATTAATCTAACTCGAAGCGGGTATCTAAACCAAATCAGGTTACCGCGGTGCACGATGATCAGCAGTGAAATGTAAGATGCGTGATTACCTAAAGTTAAAATTATCGGAGATTTGGTTTTGGTTGGATAAGGTATTCAAAAAGCTTTTAATAGTTTCCTCGTGCTTTTCTGACACAAAATTTGAAATTGCGTATTCCCACAAAAAGAACGATTCTTGTTGACTTCGTACTTTACTGTAAACAGCTTGGTTTCATGAGCGTTGGTATGCTAGTAAGGGGTAGATTTCATATGAACATCTTGCAAGATAGGAGCAAATTTTTCAACTGTAACCTCCATTTTTACTTAATATTCTATTCTTCACAAATTGGAAATCCCCAAATGAATAGAAAGTAACGTCAAAACTGTCTAAAAAGTCTCAATCGAATATTATAATTTCGAATCATATAAATTTATTTATACTAGAATAACATCACAATGGAAGGAGCAAGCTTCATATCATCATCATCGTCATACAATTGAAGATTTATTTTAAACGGAGCTTAATTAGCAATCCTGTTTGCGTTCTTTTGATATACAATTTCGGCCATCACGTTTTTCCGCTTGAAAAACTGATTCCATAAAGTTTCTCTTTCGCATTCCAATTATCATCCATCAAAAACCTACTGTGACTTTGCCCATAATATTTCCTACCCAAAGATAACATTCTTTCTGGATGTCGAGAGAACGAACTGTAAATGATGCCATTACTTAATACCCACAAACGGAATCGATTACCGGATCCTTAACTCGCGCATTAATTAGCTCGGTACAGGTTGCAGGCGACTTTTTTTTTGTCAAAAACTCGAAACTCAGGCAAGCTACGTCACGAAAACTGCTGGAGAATCACACTGGCAAAATATAATACACATGATGTAAATTTGACGGACAGGAAAAATGAAAATCCAATTGATGCAAATTTTCCACGGGCCGTTTTAATTAAATAATACACGATGGGGACTGTGGGGTGGCAGTGACATTATCCCGCAAAATAATGTATACATTGAGCAAATAGCGTTGAAGGGGATGATGAGGACGAGTAGGTACCGTTAGCAGTGCATATGGTTTAAAATAATTTTTCGGCTTCGTTTCAAAAGCCAGTCAGACGAATACCGTGCGTCAGACTGAGGCCTTGTGCGTATGTTGGGATAATATTAATATGTTTTTCATTTCATTTGGACGCAGGCATTTTTCAAATGTCGTAGAGTCCACCGAGCGGAAACGTTGATAAAAGTCAACATATATATTGAAATTATAAAATGATGTGACGACGGAGTTAAATGCAGCGAAGAGTTGCCAGCTACTTAAAAAAAACTGACCAGAAAAAAAAATATGGTACAAAAAATATATGGTAGCATGATGAACTGAACACTTTCATTTCAATTATGTTCCGACAAAAATATTTCAGATTTAGCCATGCACCCAGGTAAAGTGACTAAATATGAATACACGATTTAGAACAACATTTGGTGAGTGGAAGGCAAAAAATATTAAAGCGATGAACATGATACATATACATGAAAATATGATTGTCGCTGGTAGCCATCAACATTATTTTAAATCAAATTCAGATATTTATCAAAAGGATTAAAAATTTTTCGAAGTATTTCAAAGCCATTCAAAATATCATCCGATCATTAAACGCAGACCGATTTAGATGATTTGTTTTTACGGTTTCTACGAGGCTGTTATCATAGAATGGTCCGTGTACCGACGAACTGCCAACTATCAGCAGCTGGGTCTAATGCCCGATTTATACATTGGAACGAGCGTCTCGGGTACAAGAGTAAACAAGACTCAACAAGACATTGGACGAGACTCAACAAGACATAGGGTGTATTGTTTACTTAGGATATTGCACCGTACAACACGGACCATACACCATGCACCTTTCATAGGGTGAATTGTTTACTTAGGATATTGCACTTTGCATCTTTCGACAGTTGTGAGCTGTTTTGTTCAGTTCAGTGAACGATGACTGAGGTACGGGCTGTGGCTATTGCAACTGCCTGGTGTGCGTTGAGTTATTTCAATCTGGGACACGCAAACACATGTTTGAAGTCCCGGCGAAAAATTCGAAAATTTAAATGAGCACATGCTACCCTCTCGAATCCCTTTGACTTGATGCATAAAACCGACTTCGCTTCCAGCGGCTTCGAACTCGGACGAGACGGTCATAAACACTCAGGCACAGCAGTAAAAGGATCATTATCCCTTCGTAAAACAAACAAGAGCCGACGAGTAAACCATTTACACACGCGTGCTTGCCATGAAAAACACAGCCGAGACTAGACAAGGAGACCGTTTACACACTCACCTTGTTTTCATTTGGCATTACTCGGCGAGCATGTAATTCCGGCTTAAGACGTGTTGGTGTCATGACCACACGGCACAGCAATAGAGCCTTCAACGATACAAGAAAACAGCGAGACAACGAGTCGACCAGCCTTAGATAATTGTGCGTTGTGAGTAAATTTTACAAAGGAATAAAATTATAATGATTTAAGTCAATGTGTTTTATTCACCGTTTCGATCCTTGAGCAACAGTCCAAAAGAGGTTTTCTTTGAAATTTTACTAAATCATCAGTATGCTTGCGTTGGGGTCCTTTTTCCATTGGCGTTACTTCCACGAGTATGCTTTAGAAGTTTGCTGATACATTTTCTAGCACATACAGGTGTAAATCTTGCAGAGAAATCACTCAGTCCTTTCTTTTATTACTGCCGTGCTTGTATTTATTATATTACTGTTTTTTAGACCATTTTTCGCTTAGTAAAAAATCAAATCAAAATCAGCTGCTCAGAATTAAAGCTTCATTTCACAAGAGAATAGCTTTTCTTTCTTAGTTAAGAATTGCTTTTCTACTGGTCATAAAAATGGACGAGTAGCATCCGCAATCAAATATATTCTGCTTACTGGTTAAATTATTTACTAACTAGTTATTTATTCTGATTATATTAATGCAAAAATTAGTGTACTATTAGCGTACTCGTATTCATAAAAATAATTTAAGTCAAAGTTCACTTATTTATTTTCATTATTGCTTGTTGCTTATGTTGTTTCCGTCATGCATTACCTGAATGAGTTTTCATAATTCTTGATTTCTTTTTTATGTTTTTGATTTATATTTTATCTTTTTTTTTATGCTGTATACTTCTTCAAATCAAATTAAATCTTTATTTGGGTAGTTAGCTTTTCCTTTATTTATCGATCCAAATCCACAACTGAAAGTTACAATTGATTTACATACGTCCTTCGTTGGTCCATCAAGTTCGAAAATTTTCCAATTCAGAGTCTTTCTATAACTTACCGCGATCTCCAAATCTACTTAAGTTCTTTACAAATAGTCCGCTTGTTTCCAACGTTAATTTGCACTGGGACTGCTTTCTGCTTTTTCGCCTATCTCACTATTTCAAAATCTCCAAATTTTTTGACTTTAACTCAACAATATTTTTCTATTCTCGACTTGGCATTTCCATCCTTAAATAAACCGTCCACTATCACTTATTAACAATGAATAACCTTTTTTCGTTTTCCTTTTGTTTCCCAAAATTTTCAACAAAGGCTATATATGTGGTCGTCTCATATTTCTCATACAAAATAATTCCTCTATTTTTACGTTTAACACGTTCAGTCTATGTCTGGTTTTTGATTTTAGAAATTGTTCTGCTGTGGAACAACATAACGTGGTTCCAACGATGACAGTTCAACTGAGTGCGATGACAGCCAACAGACTTCATCACTCCACAAAACATCAACACGAACTCTAAATCAATAACAGAATATAAAATTTATGTCACAATTCTCCCGAATACCTCAGATACATCTTTCTTGAGGTATCCAAAAAAACCAGATCCTCAAGGCAATTATCTAACAAGTCTACGGTAGTGTGAGGAATATTCGTCCCCATTCCTAAAAACTCCATTCAGGAACAGTACCAGCAACCGAATAGATCCCCCAGCAAATTCCCTTCGAAATTTGTCATGAACACTTCATAGAAACTTCAATGGTGCATGTTCAGAGCTATAATGTTAAGGTTGAAAGTCGAACATCAAGAAATTGGGTGCAAATCCCGTAGAGGCATAATACGCTAACAAATAAGCTTGTCTTGTGTAGGTTCGAATAGCGGTGAGTATTGATTTGTTTCATCTTTAGGACGCGTTAGCTTGTGGTGAATAGACAGGAGAGTAATAATGAATCATTCTATATTTGGCCAGGAAGTAAAAATAAGCCTGCGGTACGATTTTATTGGTGTGAATTGTTTCGGGTGCACCAGAAGCTAAGTATATATGTCCTTTAGAAACTTCACTACTTATTCAGTTGTAGCTCTAAATAAGGCCTTGAGTCATATTAATTTTGTATAATCATCAAGAATAACAAGCAGCCGAATATTTCGAATTTTGGATCGAGGGTGTGAGTCCATAAAATTTAAAAGCAGATGCTGTAAAAGCCGATCTGTAACTCCACCAGCTTCCACAAGTGGTCTAATCGTAACGATCGATACCTTAATTTGTTTTTAAGTCTGGATTTGTTGACGTAAATATTCACTTTCTGATGGAGTCGTTGCCAGTGATAATAGTATCGTTAGCATCCTAAAATTTTTACAATCCAGAACAAGGGTTTCATCCGAAAGAGCTGTCATAGCTGCATGTTAACATGTCTGCATCTTTCTGGTACTCATATCTTTGCACTCAAAATGACAAAATTAGGGCCGACCTACACGATAATTGCTTTCGAATCGAATTAAATTGAATTAAATTGGCGAACCAAAATCAAATAATCAGGATCTCGGAAGCGTTATTTCGAAATATTCTAAAATGACTCATTATGCTTAAGAAGGTAAACCAAAAATCAATTGGATTCGATGTTGAGCTCGTTCGCTCTTGAGAAGATGTTTGAGACGACCTCCTGCGTAACTATTCAATGTTCGATGTTAAAATTGGATTACTGCAGCTTTAGGTTAAACCGTCAAGGACGTTCGTTTCGGTCATCTATCTGGATGAAAGCAATGGACAATGCTTTCGACTTTCAACATATGCCTGAAAAAGCCTGATGCTCTGCACGGCGGATAATTCTGTAATGCAATAGTTGCGTTGGGACGCTCTTCACCATCATAACCTTTTTAAATGTGTAGGGCTCTGCTTTAACTGGTGGCATTTGGATCGTACTGAATAAAAACGCTTCACGAGGAGTCAGGATTGACTAGGACTGGTGCAGACGCTAATCGCTTCTCCTTTTTTTCGAAAGCTTTACCACCCGCTTCTATCCCCACGAACCTCTTTTCGATTATAGACGCATAGTTCGAAATTAACTGTCTGTATCACCCGGACATTCCAATGAACCTCTTCGTGATCAGTAAAACTCTACGACAAACCATAAATGTCAGGTATCGAATTTCATTTCGAACGAATTTATTCTTGGCCTGATGCAATAGATTTACCGCAGTGGTGAGGTCAAATATAGGACTTGTGATTAGTAAGTTGTCCAAGTAAACAAAAACTTCGGGATGAGTTTTGGGCATGATGAATTTATGCATCATTCGGCACATAGTTATGGATAATTGCGAAAAGCAAACGGCTTGAGAGTAAATTGGTACGAGGGACCCCAAAAACTATAAGAGCAATCATTTTCTGAGATTGCTCGTCTAATAGAATTTGCCAAAAAGTGCTCTTGAATTCTAAGCCGGTAATAAATCGTATGGAAGACCTTCCAAAAATATCACTTAGCCACCCCGCGTTCAAAAAAAAATATCATATTTTATCCGGTTTACAGACGGTTTTAACAGGCTAACTCCAGGAACTCGTTGAAACATTGATTTAACTATTTTCAATTCAGGAGGTAAATTAAAATAATCAAAAATATTTTTAGCTTATTGACCTGACCATGAACGAGCTCTTATAGTTAATATCGATGATAGATGCCCTTATCATTCACTCCACTCACGAGTTCCACAGGGTTGACAGTTACGTCCCTTACTTTTCTTGGTTTTTCGAAACGGCATATTGGAGCGGTTTTGAAGTTTGCGATCGGATCCGCAGGTTCATATGTATTGGTTATGCATGTAATTTGAATTTAAAATCTGCACAAAACAGCTTGGCTCTAATAGCATTATGAAACTTCGGTGTGCGATATTTATATAATAGTTCATGTATGATGTAATTTATTTAATCGCTCGTCAGGAATAGACCACACACATATTATATCAGGAATCAACTAAAAAAATATCATATGACAGTAAATAAAATCACAAAATAAAAAAAATGAAATAAAAATCACAAAAATCAACATGGCAGCCCTACTATCCGAATCATTAATCAGTCTAGTAGAAATTTCAATGCGGAAAACATGGCCAGTTCCGTATTCCGTTTGCTTTTCACTACTACTTTTTGCCTAATTTGCAAACACAAAAGTTTTTTTTTGCGGCAGAAAATTGAAATGCTGTTGATCTTATAGTCATTAAAAGTTTGGATGGTGACTATAATGAGAGTTTCTTTATTCCATAACAGCGTTGTCTGGCCAAACAGAGTCCTTGAGTTTTTTTTACGAATGGCTGCTTTTCGCTCCCTACACATGTACATGAGGCTGGCTGAGTATTCATGGTTTTGCACGAATGCAAACCGAAATTAATTCATTCACACAACTGAACGTACATTTCCTGCTGAATGAATAACAAACCGCAAATGATTACGATAGTAAACGGTGAATTATTAACTTTTAGATACCTTTTTTTTTTAGAAGAAATAATATGAAAATGATTTTTAGCGGTATTCTCTTTGTTGTATCGAAAGGATTTGCCTTTGGATTGCATTTGCAAATATTTTTTAATTAAGGAGGCAGGTCAATTTAGAATTTTGAGGAAATCGATTTTGTTTTCATTGCATTTTCTAAAAGTAGCATATTTCAAAAGCATTCTTTGCATGGAGTCGTCTCTATGCATAAAGCGTTTTTTGCATGCTTTAAAAGCATTTTTCTCAAAACTATGTTTTCGAAGTCGGTGATCACTGTAACTTGAAAACGGCTTTATCGATTAGCATGAAATTTTCCTTACTTATTTTATATGTAATTATCCTCTGGATGAACGAATGATTTTTCGATTGGACGATATTTTTTTTTCCAATAGCCGAAAATGTGAGTGAAATTTTGGTCGAAAATACAATTTTGAATTTCAACAACCGCCATTTTTCGAAAAATAAAAATCTGCCAAAGTCCTTCGTTCATCCGAAGCACTATATCATTAACTAATAATTCCAAATTTTTTTTTCATTTCAAAAGATCCAGTGACAAGCTACAGTGATCACGGCAAAACAATTTTTTTTTTTGACCTCTCGAAAATTTACTAGATTTCGACTAATTTTCAACCTTTTGCCTTAAAAAAATTACAGTAGCTTCTACAAATATATTTCTTTCAAGTAAAAAAACATTTGTATATATAATTATATATATAATTGTTATCAATTATTTTAATGTGTGTCTAAAAAAAATCCTAAAAACGAGATTTTTTTCGACGTCCCAAGTGTACCTAATCCCTTAAAAACATGTTTCTCCAATAGGAAGTTAGAACTTTGGGTGGTTGAGGCGGAACCACTTTGCTGACTACTTGACATTGATGAGTTTCTTGAAAGAATTCACTAGTACAGAAATTTTATTCCTCACTAGTAGTTCACGTGCTGGACTATAGAATGTGCTTATTGAAAAAAGAAAAGCTAATGAGAAGTTGTCTTTTTTGCTGTGAGGTGGCTTTTGATTTTTCATGGCTATGTTGAATGCTTTGGTAGTTAGAAAATTAGAAAAAGCCCTCATAATGTGTAGAAAGTTAAAAGAGGTAATTTCCTGCTAGTTCTTCTATTTTCTATCGATTGTAGTAGTGTATGTTCGGTATTTTCTCCCTTTATTATCAGCTGTTGTGTGGTACCATAGCAAATACAGCAACCAATGACAGTCTTAGCGAATGCACTGCTGTTTTATACTAGATCGTTGTTTTTGCGGCATAGCTCTATTCTGTTCTGTATCGGAGCAAAAAAACGCACCTAATGCGTAATACCAAGTTGATAAATATGGTGGGTAACATCAACAAAAAAGCGAATGGTTTGTAAGATCTAGCAAAAATCTAAAAATTCTATTTTATGGCAATATTTGTAAGCAAGAACATTTTTCTTGCTGATTCACCTTCAGTGTGTATGATATTTTGAAATAATTGAATTTATTTTGCAGTCTGATAAGTAAAACTGCGATTACTGCACATCTGGGCCAATAAACCTGTAGTAAGTTGTGTTGGCTCTTTGGACCGTATTATTCTATCAACATAAGGCGAGCCTCGATTTACGTCGCCTTGATTTACGTTGTCTTACTTTTTGATTCCCAGCTTCGATTTACGTCGGAAAAATTTCGATTTGCGTTGGCAAAATTTCGAAATCTTTTTTTTCGCGCATGAGCACATCTGCGAATTTCCTTTGGTTTGGAAAAAATTGTTGCCAGAGGTAGAAACAGATTTCGAAAGTGTCGAGCTTGAGCAAATTCGGAAAGTAATTATGGGAATGGATGTCGAGGTATTTTTTTACGGAAATGATGTGGACGAATTTTAGCTTGTAATGAACAACCCTTATCTACCAAAGAAGAAGATTTAGAGTATTTTGCGAGGGTTTAAATAAGAGTCTTTGAGTTTACAAAGAACTTTATGAAGGAAAACAAAGAACATCACTTGTTCAGCCGCAAATGTGAGAGTATTTTCAACCGTGCTGTTCAAAATAACAGCAAAATTCTGTGGAATCGGAAATGGATGCATTAATTCTTACTGAAAATGAAGGCATAAATTCGAAGAAATAAATGAAATAAAATAAATTATTTTAAAGAGACATATAACAGCATTTCAAGTATGTGCATACATATTACATACACAAGTACCTACTAAAAATAATTTCTTTTTATTTTACATGTTACTTTATCATTTTATGTTGAACAACTGTTTTTTGTTAGGTTTTTCTGATATATTATTTTATGCTTATTGTTTTTTAAAATAAATGTTATTGTTTTTCGTTTATAAACAATAGTTCTGCGAGACAAGTTTTTCATTTGCATGAACTACATTTCTGTTGGTCCCGAAAACGACGTAAACCGAGGCTCACCGTAATTAAATGTGACTTAATTTTTCTAGCCGCAGAAACGTTTTCATTTTGATTGTCTAGGGCAATCTTGACAAAACTAGGGCAATCTTGACAAACAATTTCATAGCTATGAACGTCCTGAGCTAATATTTGAGGGTGTTTCTATTTATATCTTATTAAAAGCTGAAACTTGAGAGAAGTAAGTATGTTTCTTTCAGATATCTTCAATGAATTTTTATTCTTTTGTGAAAAACTTAATCTTGTCTTCATTCATCGTTTATTCATAACTTCTTACAATTTCCACCGATTAAAATACACATGTACCCACTTTCAATGGCATTCCCTGTATCCGCATACTTCATCGAAACTTTTCATTCATTTCTGGAGTTCTGGAGTTGCCGAGTCACCGCCAGCCACCCAGTTCGAATGTTGACTGCACAGCTCGATTTGTATGCAGAGATTGCTCCGTACACCCTAATTACTTTATGGAGATTAGAAAATTTGTCTGACTACGACAGCGAGGATTAAAAATATATCCCGTGTTCCTAAAGCCAGTGAAAGCACGAGTAGCATCAACAGTAACGGCAGAAGCGAGATTATTACAGTGATCCTTTAGCTTTGAAAGCAGTAAGTATTCCACTCGCTCGTTGCGCGTGTGAAAGTTAGCCACGCAATGTAAAAAGGATATTTTTGTGTTTGATACCCAAAGAGTTTTTGCGTTATTTGAATACTAATTTCATATCATCGTTACCGTACCGTACTGTATGAAGCGAGGTGGCGAAAGGTTAATAAAGCCTATGTTTTATTTGGTAAAGTTTCTGGTAATTTTCCATGATGTGCACTGATTTGAATTTTATTGCAAGCAAAGTGTTTAGTATAATAGAAGTGAAATGAATGCCGAAGTATTTGATGTTTTGTCACCGCTATGGTAGTATAAGTTGCATTGATTGCTTTGAATACATGAAGTACTTGCTAATAAGTAAACAGATTCGATATGTTTGAAGGATTGCGATATTTGCAATCAAAGCTTTATTCTAAATTACTTTGCCTTGGATTCAGATATATGTATGAGAGAGTGTTTAATTTCTGAACGTACCTGAGCCCAATTCGAAGATGTCAGCCAAATGCATATGAAATGGTAACAATCTACTATTTTGCTTCTTTTTTAAAGTAATCATTTTCTTCTAAAGTAATTAGCTTGGCCCAAAATAGTCATTAATATTTTGTGCATCGATTACGACTAAATACCAGTGTTCGAGAAATTGATCACAGAAGATTATGAACAGCCGTTTCACTCATAAAAGTCCTGGCATCCAAAAACAGCTCTTCTGGGCTGATGGGAAAAGAAACATTCTTTATTACTCACTTAAAAATTTTTGGTGGTGATATATGTATGTAACAATATTTATTGATATCTTCAATTATGCCAACAGATTTTTTGCGACACATGTTGGAGTTATTATAAGTGGTTAATGGTAGTCAGGATTTTCAAAGTAAAATGTTTTGAAAAATTTAAATTTCTTAATATTTAAAAATTTAATTTTCTTGAAAATATTTCCTGGAATTTTCAAACAAATCCAATGAATAGTTTTTGAGTTGTTATACAATCACTGAAGAGATGGTCCAATAAAAATTGATTTTGAGCATGAAAAGGTGGCAGGCAAACGTACTAATGAGAACTCTCCAAAAGGCAGAATTCTACCTTGAAAACAGTAAGTCGATGTCCTAGACGTTTACATGGCATAGCAATAAATTACTCAATGTAAGCAATTATATAATTAGTATTTCTTTACATAAATCGGGTGAAATACTTAAAATGAATTTTGGTTTTCAAAATCGGTAACCACTATAATTTAAAAGCCACTCAAGGAACACAGATGACATTTATACAGGTAATTTTAAAATGATTAAGCATAAAAATAATGAATTATTTTTGGACGGTCCTTTTTAGATGAACCAGTAAAATGTTATAATAGTCATTACGAAGCACGACTTGTGAGATAAAGTTCAATAAATGCGGCGATACCTTGATCTATAAAATTTTTTTTTCAAACTCTCGTCTAGTAAAGTTAAAAAATAGTATCATAGATTTGTGCTTTTTGTTTAACAAAATTAATCTGTTTTAAAATATATTTGAAATACTCGCTATTTCAAGCCAAACACATTATTAAAAAATAGTTTAATTTAACAAAAAACAGTTTTTTTTTTCTATATTAGCTAGGTTTTTTGACAGATTTTTCGAGGGTAATCTGTTCTCTTCTTCAGTGTATATCAGTCTAATCTTAGATTAACCTAAGTATTTTTTTTTATATTGCTTACTTTAAAAGTATTAATAGGTTAGTTACCTTTTTATCACCTCATACACTTCTAGTTTTCGTATTTACTTTCGTATTTGCTGCTTTCTTATTTGCTGTACCTTATTGATAACCTCCACGCTGACAACATGCAATATTGTGCTCCTTGTCCAGGGCATGAATCACGAGATTTCGATAGACGATATCGCCTAACGATTATCGACTTAGGAATGTCGGCATAATAACCTGAACGATATGATGTATCGAAATTTTCCTTTTGAATTATAACTCCATAGTCGATTTTCGTGACATTTGACAGCATCTGATCAATGATAATAGCATTAGCAAATTCAAATAGTGAGCTGCTAACAGGCGGAAAGTTTGTCGGTAATCCAATTCACAGCGAAAATCAATGGATGCATTCATCCTTTTTGATTCTTTATCTGAAGATGATAGTGAAAAAGTATTGCGAAGGAATTTGAGAGTTACCGGAACAGAAGTAAGAAATAAAAACCTTAAAATATCTTCTAATTCAAATGTATTTTGTAGGTTCATTAAACGTTTTCGTGTATCGAAGGAAGCGTTTAACTATATAGTGAGCGAGTTAGATGTAGCAAGTGCTATAAGCACCTCTGTCCCGCCTATATTGAAGGTAGCATGTACGTTATCGTTGCTGGCGAGTGGAGCGTACCAGCGTCAAGTAGCCAACGATTATTTGACCGGAATGGATCAAAGCACTGTATCAAAAAGGTGTTATAGACGATATGGAAGAGAAACTGTGCCCCAAAAGGATAAAGTTCACTTTTGAGGAGGAGTGCAAGATTTGGTTTCTCGAAAAATATGGGATTCCAGGAGGTACAATGTATGAATAGTGAATTAATATAGTAATACTAAAACATTTTATTTTCTTACAGTCATCGAATGTATTGATGGAACCCATATATCTCTGTTGCAACCGAAGGCAAATGAACGTATGTTTTACAACCGCAATATATTTATAATGTTATGACCAGTAACATTCAAAAATTATTTTTAGATATGTGATCATAGCCGCAAAATCATGCCAGTCGACAGTCGATTTGGTGGTGCATTACATGACTCGTTTGTCTGGGCACAATCGGAAGAAAGGTTGTTTCTCGCAAAGCTGGCTCCTCGGTATATGTATAATACACCCAAATCCAACTTCAATACAATTTACTCTAAAGCGAGATGTATGTTTTGTTGAACGTTGCATCGGGTGTACAAGAGCAGATGGAGGATTCTTCTCGACGAACGTAAAGCGAGATACAAACCAGAAAAGGTTGCCCAATTTGCAAAAGTTTATGCCGCATTGCATAAGATTTGCGTCCGCTACCGAATAAATTTCGATGTCCTGGTGCCACCAGATGATCCCATACTGCATGTTGACTACCACGATGCGGGTCAAACAGATTCACGCAGAACTGCCGAGCAAATGAGAAACAACATTGCTTCGACATTAATTAGACAATGATTTCTAAAACAACATTCATATATTAACAATAATCAACATTATTATAACTATAACAAAATACACTAATAGCTATGCTCTTACGAATCGAATGAGCAACATGTTCACATTATACGGTTTATGTGCGGTTTTTTTTGTCACAAGCTCAGTTTGTGATTAAATGGTGTGTGCTGTTTGTTAAAATGAATCGCAAAAAACTATTGCTTTATGCTTATGGCTATATAATCGTCACCAAAAAAGACGACAACGTAAAAGCCATGCTTGAGTGCATCCTATCAACAAAAGTAGAGAAGAAGTGTAGTCTTTCATACCTTTTTCGAGGATCTAGGGAAAGATGGAAATAAGTTCAATTATTATCGAATGTTTATTGCTCTATTTGATGAATTATAACTAAATTGGCACGAAATTGACTGACCGTGCGGTTTAAAACCACGTAATGTGAAAGCTTGTACTCAGTCACGTTCACCTCTGAGTGTCCGGTTGCCGTGGATTGCAGTGGCAGTGGACGGCTGCTAGGCATTTTGCCGTAACCGTGAAATGTGAAAGAGACTATGCTCTTCTTCACACCACTAAAAAAATGTCGCTGTACGGTTTTTTGCCGTACGGTGAAACCGTATAGTGTGAGAGCAGCCTAACGCGGCATTAGAAGTAGAACTTCAAACATTTTCGCCCCTAAAAGCTGCAACCTTAGGCTCTAGCTTACTCCGCCTGCTGGTAAATCCACCACGGAATGCATTATCCATTCAATTTTTCAGAATATACTGATGCCTATAAGTTTTAATTACGATTTACCCTAAAATAACTTTATACGTTTGGCAGCACCGAGTGTTTTAGTGAATTTGGTGGAATCTCCATATTTAGCGTGGCTATGATTGTGTTTTGGAAAGTTTTAACCGTATGTAGGCCCTAAGAAGCCCATAAGTAGGCAAAGGAAAGTTGTAAATTGTGATAGCTTTCTGCAGTGCAATCAGAATATTACGAAATTGGCAGCACATATTGACGGATTCAAGAAATAAATCGGTACTCCCTTTTGATTAATGTGCAATGTACTCTGTTGCAAAGGCAGAAAACTAAAAAGAAATCCTTCAAACAGTCAAAACTCCAGAAAAATCTATGGATTTTATGAGGAAGTGCAAAGAATCTATAAACTATTAATTAAAAGAAAGGTAGCCCTTCATTTAACTAATTAATTTTTTTTGCACCCGAAAATTATGTTTGCTAGGCTTCAGCACCAAATATGACATTACTAAACAAGAATTTCAGGTGGTAAAGCAGGTAAATTTTTGAGAGGTTACCATTCTTGTGGGATGAAGAATTCAGGAAACTTCAATTTAACTGTGTATATAGACAAAGCATAAATTTTATCAATCGCTTCATGTGCTTCCTAAAAAGCCAAAAAAATAAATTAAAGAAACCTCGATGATTTGAAGGATTTCTGTTAACATACCTGTCATAGCTTTAGGTTTTCTTGCACTATAATCAATGCTTTAACTTTAAATGCATATTTCTTATGCCCATGAG
Source organism: Nemotelus nigrinus (assembly GCA_947369275.1). NCBI lineage: Eukaryota > Metazoa > Arthropoda > Insecta > Diptera > Stratiomyidae > Nemotelus > Nemotelus nigrinus. The sequence continues at coordinate 20,866,981 of OX376374.1, forward strand.
TAAGTCATGCCATTTTCATAATTATCTGATAGCTATGTGCGAAATTATCGCAATTCGAAATTCCACGAATTTTCTGTGTCTACTTTTATACGTTTAAATATTTTGAAAGGATCACCATAACCAAGCTTGGTACTTTTCTGTTTTTCCCCCCCCCATTTTTTTCACTTTTTGTTGTTGCAATTTTTCTAAAATCGATTAGAAAGTAGTAATTAACCAAAATTATGATGGAGAAACACGTTTAAAAGAATAAAAAAAATTTTTTTTTTAATTTTTTTTAAATTAATTTTTTAATTTAAAAATTAATTAAGTTAATTTAAATTTTAAATTAATTTCACATAACAGTGAGAATAAATTTTGCTCCATTTTTGACCTCTTACCTTTCCGAAGCTTCAACGCAATTTACAATTAAGCTATTACATTAATAATGTTGAATACAATTTGTTTATATGATTAATAACAGTATAATGAGCAGGCCTCCCCAACAACACATTAACTTTTGAAAAACTCATTCTGCCACATAAAAATGAAAAAAAATTTAAAATTGAAAAAAAAAAATTTTTTTTAATGAATTTTTCCATCTCAATTTTTGTGGAGTAACTTTTTAACCCATTTCGAGCAGTTTTCATTAAAAAAATTAAAAAAATGGAGGGGGAAAAACAGAAAAGTACCAAAATTTATTCTCACTGTTATGTGACATTAATTCCAAATTTAAATTAATTTAATTAATTTTTAAATTAAAAATTTAATTTAAAAAAAATTAAAAATTTTTTTTTTCTTTTAAACGTGTTTCTCCATCATAATTTTGGTTAATTACTACTTTCTAATCAATTTTATAAAAATTGCAACAACAAAAAGTGAAAAAAAATGGGGGGGGAAAAACAGAAAAGTACCCCAAGCTTAAAACATAACCCATTTACAGTTTCTTTACTTTTCGAAAATCAGCAAAAATCCTAACTATTCACCCTCATCACGTACATTCAGCAACAATTGGCTGCGCTTCAATTATACCTTTCATTGCTTTCGCAAATCCAGGCGCCCGAATATCATCAGTTCAGTCCATAAAACAACATCTGTTCGTCGAAAACGTAATCTAATGAACCGTGTAAGCAAATTCTCCATATGTACGTATATGGGCTATTGTTTATCTCTGATTGATGAGAAATTAAATCAAAAGGTTTCTGACCCAGAACGATTTCGATTCGAAATTGTATCTGGCTATCCTCGAAAACGGACGCCCACTCGACGAATAAATATTGTAAATCTGATCGATAGACTTGAATCGAATGCGAAACCTGTTCGTTGATAAATCTTTGGGATAAAATCCCCAGGCCCAGCCGTAACCCTTCCAATGATGCTTGCAATCGAACATATCATGGCAACGAGAAAAGTTCTGTTCGCTTTGTAAAGAACAATGAATTTAACCATACGACTCGAATCCCGACCGGTAAGGGTCTCTTGATCCTTTCTCACGTCCCCTATGTGTGTACCAGAAATTTTTGTGTATGTTTGCCTAGCATTCTTGGAAAATATTTTTGTTATATGATTATGTTGCAAAGCGAAAAGTAGTCATGAGTGGATCCCAGACAGAATCTGTTGTTGCTATTGATGGAATGGAAATGAGAAGAGAGGGAGTTGTAAAGTTGAATTAGCTTTTATATTGAAAGTTGGTATGGTTGTTGAAATGAAATAGAAATCGATGATTTTGGTTAATGTCCATTGATAAATTCTTTACTTATTCAGAACAGTGAATGATGCAGGTTATATTGTTGTATTTTCGTTAATCATTTTTGATGTTATTGATCCATTAGAAGATTTGTTGATATAATTATGTTATTAATGTTATGATATTAATGTTATTATTGATAAAGTGGGTAAATATATTGAGAAGAACAATGATTGTGTATTTATTTCTGGTTAAAATTCAGCCATAATCACACATTGGATCTTAAGAATAAATTACTGTCTGCCAGTAACTGTAACAGTAAGATATATTATATTGGTTTACATACTCTGTGGCAGATCTGTCTCAGTAGCCTCAAAAGCGTCCATTTAGAAATCCAGCCTATGGGGCAATTCACGTAAAGCGGACAGGTAAAAAATTTTGAGGTTCCCGATTTTAGTAATATTTGATTATGTTATACTTATAATTGTTCTCGATCCAGATGCAAAATATTTTTACAGCATTAAGTCTGGTTAGCGAGCTAGAAAGCTTTAAAAATTCGACTAACCGGCAGGTATACGCTATTTCGAATCAAATTATCCAGTTTAAAAAAGTAGCAATAAAATAAATAAAGCACTCGAGTTGATGCTTCATATAATGGGCTTATTAAACGCATTTATGGGTATTTAAAAAAAAAATTTTTTTGGGGGTAAAATATCTTGAAATTTTTGAAACTTAAATTTCACAAACTTTGACCATTTATTTTTTTTAAATTTTTTTATAAAATAGCTAATAGTGTGTAGATAATCCCTATCAAGTTTCATAATAGGCATAGAAGCCGTTTAGGAGCTAGACCAGTTAGAGGTTCGAAGCGTAACGGCCGGCGCCCGGTTCGCACCTACCGCCACCTAACGCCAGATTACAGAAACTTTCAATCATACAAAATGCCTTTAATCCGAATATTAGATCATATTTTGCGAAGCTTAAATGATGTAAATTATATTTTGATACAATATTCAATTCAATTGTACACATCAATTAAATAATAATGAATCATTTATACATTATATTTTAAATAAATTTATGAAGATTGATTTAAAATGGCGCTATTCGGAAAAATTTCTTTGTAGTGCAATTTCGCTACTAAAGTTACGTCAATTGTGTAAAAGAGACAAACCCATGACGCTGTGTATTCAAATTTTGCCGTTAGCTTAGTCAGTGGCTTAGCAACTGCTAAATTAGACAAACACGTTACAAGTATTTTTTTTTATAGTTTTGTGAGATATATAATATACAAACAAAACTCTAAATATATATATATATATATATATATATATATATATATATATATATATATATATATACATATATATATATATATATATATATATATATATATATATATATATATATATAAAGTGTTTTGTAGCGAAATTATCTCACAAAACTACAAAAAACACTTGTAACGCGTTTGTCTAATTAAGTAGTTGCTAAACCACTGACTAAACTAATGAAAAAATTTGAATACACAGCGTCATGGGTTTGTCATGGGTTTCCTGAAGGCTGTTTTTTTCTTCGGGTTTTCTTTTCACATTTATGATCAAATTCACTATGCTGCCTCTATTTTTAGATTCTTTTTATCGCTATTCGGGTGTTCCACAAGGGTTGATTCAAGATCTAATATGGTTTCTTATTTTAATTGAGAGTTTCCTTAAACTTATCATATTTTTGAATGCAGATGACGTTTAAATATTCAAAATGGTATAATTATTTGATGACCGTTGGCGAAATATAATTGACAAATCTACCAAAAACAAAATATTCGATGTCCTGTTATTTTCGCTTTTGCTGATATTGTGTATTACTTTGAAGACCTTAACGTGATTAGCGACACATCACTCACATGGGAACAAATTTTACTGGACAAAGCGGCTGAGACTATGAACAAATATGATTGTTTCCGAATTTTTCCAACTCTAAACGTCACTGTAATTGTTTTCATGATCGAATGTACTGTGATACCCCCAATTTCGCATTCATTGAACTCGCAATTTATTTTGCGGATATCTCTGTGTAACTAAATACATGTTATTGTCCTACCCAATTGCGTGAAAATCGAGTTCGCATGCGAAAATGTATTTTGCAACGGTGTGCTGACTATGGAAACGATATCAGGGTGAAAAGCTGTCTGACAATAGCTTTTGTAAATTTTCCAATGCAATTGAAATGGGATGAATTGAGTCGATGTAAATAGTAATGATAATGATTAATTTAAAGTTGTTAAAGTCAGGCTACGATTAAAGGCTCGCGTATAAAATTGATCGACTTCAAAATATATTTTGATGATAGCTCAAAAATATTATTATGATAAATGTAGCTGAAAACTAAATTAAGTTTCCAAACATAGCAAGCAAAATATTAACGTAAATAAAGTGAGGACTCACCATTAAAACAATAGACTATAAAACGGCTGTAGGCAAAAAAGTGCAAATTATGTAGCAAAGCCTAATGGTGCCCTTGTTTATTAAGCAAGCATTCGGATTTAATGTCTGTATTTAGCGACGAGGGATGTTGTAAAAGTTTTGCTGGTCATAATTTTGAAAATCGACGCACTGGGTGGAACAATTTCATTTAAATACATTTTAATATTTGGTTATGGCATAGTTACTATTGCCAATTTTGTTCTAATGTATCCAATGTATGGCCGTTTTATACCATAAAATACTCCAGAAAAATGCTTTGAAAGAGTATTAGTGTTAACTTTTATTGCAGATTAGTGTAATTAAACAAATTTTTCGATTTCCTTTCCGTATTTACTTGCAGTTGGTTTGAAAAAAAACTAGAGCAGGAACTAGAGATATAACCAAAAGACTGAAATTGCCAAATATTGGAAGAATACACATAGTTCATAAAAGTTCAAAAATTATGACTGCAAAAATATCTAATTTAATAAAACATAAACAGAGACCTTGTAAGCCATAAGTTCTTAAATTATTTCGCATGTCTTTTAATGAGTCCTAGCTGCTTGCTAGCTCTTGCGAGAACTCTGTTCTACTGAAGATTGAAACACAGCTTTTTATCCAGGACGACGCCGTGATCCTCGACACTATCAACATTTTTCAGGAGCTGATTAATCAGGTGATAATCGAAATTAAGAGTAGATGTCTTGCGGGAAAACTTATGGCATGGCATTTTATATTTTATTCTGCTCACACCATTGCACCAGTGACTGAAGTTTCAGCTGAAGAAAATTTGCATCTGATTCCGACTGAATAGGGTGATATATTTTCAGATCATCTGCATAAAAAAAATGCAGAATGTCGGATATCACCTCCGAGAGATCAGAAACAAAAACATCGAACAGAAGTTGCCCTAGGTGGCTGCCTTGAGGTACCCCAGATGAGATAGTAATTTTTTTGTAAAGACGGGCTTGGAATTTAACATGTTACGTTCGATCTCGAAGGTAACAATTCAACCAGCTTAGAAGTCTTCCTGAAATGCCAAATTTGTGAAGTTTATGCTTCAACGCGGTCAAAAGCTTTACTGAAGTCAGTGTATATAGTATCGATTTGACTCCCTTTTTCCATATTACAAAGCACATTTGAGACTATCATCATTAGGTTGTTGCTCGTTTAGGAGAGGATCAATAACGATTGTAAGTTTGTCAAAACGGCGATGCCTCTATAATTTTCTACTGAGCGTTTCTCACCACTTTTAAGAATCGGCGTGATATGGACTGATTTCCAGAAACACGGAAATGTACCGCAAGACAGCGATTTATTGAAAATTATATACAGGGATAATATGATCGTTTCTGCACACTTAACTGGGAAGCTTGGAGGGCACTTTTTCATATCAAGTTCTCTCATGGCCCTTGAAATGTCTTATCTGGTTAAAAATAGTTTATCAGCGATGGGCGGCTGGCAGATTTCAGAAAGTGACGCGTTAGATGATCCTCTGACCAGACAAAAAACTTCTTGAAAATGGTCGGCTAACATATCGCTTATTTTTTGTGGATCAGAAGAAACTGAGTTGCATTTGTGTGAGATAACCAAAAGCTTTTCGCGTGGTTATCCCACGTCCATTTCCAAAATTTCGCGAAAAAATTTTTTGGGGTCATGAATTATATTTGCGCCAACTATATTTACATAGCTTTTATATGCTTGGTTAGACTGCCTTTCAAATTTTTGATTGTTTTTTTAAATGTTGATAATGGCTTTCATGTGTTTTATGCTTTTTTGTTTAATCTTGTTTCCTGTTACACTCCCACTCTTCGTGTTAGAAGAGGCTTTGATTCTCCTTGGCTAACTGTTGGCGTGATACATGCTCTTAAAACGTCCATTGTCAGCGACGCGGCTCCGCGTCCAATGCAACTATCGGCAGTGGCCACCGAAGCGGTCCTGCGTCTTGGTCCTCTTCATTTAGCTGCTATAATAAAAATAAATATGTTGAAAATATCTTTTTTATTGTAATAAATACATATATTCATAAAATATATGAAATTTTATTACTAAACTTTAATATGAAATGAAGAAAACAGATATATTTAGCAAACTTTGTTTGGTCAAACTGGTTGTATCGTCATCGACGCGGGTCCGCGTCTGGATGGATGTAGTGATGAGCTTTGTCTGACCGGTCACAAGCGCTCTCCTGCCTAGCCGCGCTCGCAATGAACGTGTTAAAACCAAAGATGCGGCACGTCGTTTATTCTTTTGCCTAAAGTATTTGTTCATTACCACTGCTCGGTCCAAAGCAGAGAGATCTGGTGGCTGGTGTGATATGTCAGTCAATTTAGTTCGCTATGCCCCTAGCTCTTTTCTTAGCTCGTTTCGTTTTACAACTAGCTCTTTAATGTCCCTCAGGAGGTTGCAAAAGTCATAATCCTCTAGTGGTCATGGTGAACTTTTCTTCCATCTGGGCTAGTTTTGCTGATCGGGTTTCAATCGCTCTACCTATATTGTTGGTAAACTCATGAGTTTGCTGGAAAGTTTCGTTCACCATTGCGTTATGGAAAGCATGTCTATCAGTTTTCCTTTTAGATTTCAGGGAATTGTGAAAGTAAAAATCTTCCATTAAAAAAAGTCCTGGCGTATGATGTGATCAGAGTTCGTCGAGTACTATTGTCCGTATACTATGCTGGAAATTTAATGAGGGCCCTATGTCCAGGGAATGATCGTTAGCTATCACGAAGTGGGTAGGCTCATTGAGAATATGTGGGCTAGCCTGTTTATCCATAACAAAACTTTTTAGAATGTTCCCTGCTCGGTTAGTACTGCTATCACTTTGAATGTACCTTCGAGCTGTTCTTGAGCCATTTTAGCTGTATCAAAGCGGGTGGTCGGAGACTTTAATTCTTGAGTCAATTACACTTTGTACGTAAACAATCCAAGATCTTTCGGCACAACTCTCCTAAGGAATGGGCGGCTAATGTTCAGTCACTGCAATATGTGCGGAGTTTATGTTCAGGGAGTAACTCGGACACATTCAGCTCCGGATGTGTGTACATATATTTGCGGATGAATTCACGCTGTACAGGCACGGCAACGTATTTGTTGTCTTTTGCCACTAATTTGCGTATATCGTGCTCGGCTGGATCTTGATCTCGGCCAATCAATTTTTTTTTAAATTTGCACCGACTCTGATCCACAGTACTCACTTTGGAAGTTTGTTTTCAATGTTTCGAAATTTTTCAATAGTTAACATGTTTGTTTCTCACGGCGAGGGTATCACTGTATTACTGTCTTAAGCTTCAGCGCGAAAGACTTTTCTAATTGAGAATTGAAATATGATTAAAAAAAAACCGTTAAATGGCCCAGTCTAGGATGATCGAAGGGTCAAGTAGACATTTACTACCCACAAACACGTAAAAATAAACGCACAAAATGCGCATTTTCCTTACGAATCTGTATAATGTCACGTTACATAACTAACTACAAAAAAAACTACTACAAATAACAACAACAAAACGAAAATCTGAGTTCAATGATGTAGTTAAAAAAAACTACTGGTTTCGTTATAACAATCACAATCGTTTGTCAATCAGAATAATATTTATCCGAAGGCCTTCAGCTGTCACGCATCACCTGCTAATAGAATAAACTTCGAATACATTGCGGTTGGTAGAGAAATCTAACAATCATCGTAGATGAAAAATTGTTTGCCGCACCTGACTTGACATCAATAGATCGCCATTGATGAAATTCATTGCTTTGTTGCTCATTTGATCATTCCATCCATTAACCGACTTCTGTCATTCGATAAATCTGCAAGGTGGTAAATTGAAAATCCATTAGCTTTGTCAAATCAGTGGTTTTCGATGGCGTAGTGCTGTGAGTCGTATGTGAACTCGCTTGAAAAATAGAATTATTTGCGTGGTAAGGTGTCCTATATTATATGTGAAATAGATTTTCGACTAAGTACATTTTTATTTTTTACTATTGGATGTTACGTTCACAATGAAGTATGCCCTGTCTACGAAATTCAATACACTGAAAGAAAAACTCTTGGTTGGTTCAACTATTTTTAATAGTTGCATTCAAAATCGTTATACGAACTACGGAAAATAATTATTTTTACTATGTTAATATAGTTAATTTAACGATATAAAAGTAGTTGGCTCTGGTTCTACAAAAAATATCGCAAGGTTCATGAAATCAACTGTTTTAATTGTTTCATAACCACGAAAAATAGTTCAAACTTCAACGTTTTGAATTATCAACAGTTTTTATGGTACTTAAACTACTTTGCAATGGTTGATTTCAACAAACGGAATTCAGTGTGCAATGTCTTTGGAATTATTCTACGCAAAGTAGAATGGTTTCAACAGTTGGACGCTTTTCATGCTCCGAATGATTTTTTTTTGTTTATCAACCACGCGTCATGGTGCATAAAAGTAATCAACAATTTTCTTATAGTTGTTTTAACTATAGCCCTAGTTGATGCAAAAACAACTAAGGAACACTGTTGATTTTTCATACTCCTCATACTCATGCTCCTATTCTATCATAGAAGTTTCATATGATACATGGCAAAATTGTGTTCGGTTTGCTGTTCGATATAATTCATATTCATGTTATGCTGTGAAGCCTTTATATTACGTTGTATGACGCTATTTTGTTCACAATACAGCGTTTTCCGCTGTGGCAAAGCAGTGGGCTGCGGCAAAGCGCAGTCAAAAAATTAGAATGCACTGTTTTGTATGGTAACGCACACAACGGCTGCGGCCGAATTTGCGGCAGCGGCAGAATTTGCCAAATTTCTAATATTGCCGCACCGCTAGCGGTGATACCTACCATAAGTTGGCATCACCACTAGGTTAAATTAAATCTGTTTGAATTAGGTTGAATGGTCTGATGGTCAGCCTAATCCTCGTACAACAGGATTTAGCAATACAAACGAAAATGAAAATGAATTTGGTTGGTGCCTTAATTGCATTGACAGCGACATTGTCGCTGCATTGTGATTCACCAAATTCAACTGCGGCATTCACGCCTCCCCTGCCTATATTTCGTACTATGTTTATAGTTGGAATACCATTGTTTGTGGTTGCTTACTTTTTTTGCACGACGGACGTTGTTTATCAACCACGCGTCATGGTTCATAAAAGCAATCAACTATTTTTTTATGGTTGTTTTAACTATAGCCCGTAGTTGACGCAAAAACAACTAAGGAAAATTGTTGATTTTACTAAGATTTTTCTTTCAGTGTAGATAACTTTGCCAATAAAAACTCCAAATTTGCTGTAGGAACCAAAACTAATTACAAAACACCTATATATCATTCATCAGCAATTTTCCAAAATTTAATTGAACGAATAGTAAATAAAATTACAAGTTCACATTTATTTATTGCAATAAAAACCACAATCTGATTTAACAACTATATCATCAAATACAGCATACGAAATTATTTTTTCAACTCACCACAGTTCGTTTGCATGCCAAATATTTACATTAAAATATTAACAATGCAATCGGATGTGATGATGATGACACCAGTCCACAATGAAATTACAGGCAATTTTTAATAAAATTATCGGTTTGCTGACCGCACAGCCCGGGCAACTCTTTCACCCGTTTGATGCAGTAATAAATACATGCATCGATTCAACATCTACTTATTCATTATGATTCTTTGCTTTTCATGTTCGTATTTAATTATTACAAGCCAATCAGATTATTTCGATAACAACGTCATATCACTTTCGTGAATATTTTTATGGTTTTTTTTTGTATTTTTCGATAGCCATTAATTAAAATGATGAAAAACAATTATTTATGAATGTGTGCATTTGAAAATAATTAAAACAGTATATCTCAATTCCTGCACGCTGAGAAATGACTGAAACAAATATATTAACATCTTAATATTGTTATAGCAACAGCATTGTCACTAATACATAATTTTAACAGCTCACTATTTTATTTTATTTTTTATATTTTATTAATTACAACATTATATTTCAAGTTTAACTTTATATATTAAGACTGTTAATTTTTATGACTAGAGGATCTGTAAACATATTTCGACAAAATGTTTCAACATCTTAACATAAATATATTACTATGCCAATATAAGTGTATTAACCAAGGATGGTGATATTGATGGTGAGACAACAAAGTACAATGCTAGTATTGTATGTTAGGATGTTAATATTAAATACGGCCACACTGGAATAACCTTTTTTCTTCCGATCATAGATGAGGGACCACTTGATACACCAATCTAGTATTGTAAGACATTAATATAACTTATTGCCATGTTAATATTTAATATTGCCCTAATAATATAATATTGTAACAGACAAATTCATCACACGCATGTCAATATATAAAATTTTTAGAATGCTATGTACTGGCAACATAATGTTATTGCTAGGTCAATATAATAATGTTAAGAAATGTTTTTAATATAAATATATTAGCTGCAAAATATATTAAGGTAGAACAAAGACTTTTTAGCGAGTGTTCTTGAAGGTCTCTGCAGGTTTAATTAACCTCCGTTGCTTGACGGAGATTAAACCTGCCCTTATACCTGTAAGGAGTTCGAACTTTAGCTTGCTGTTAAAATAATTTTACCTTCATTTTAAAAAACTTTCCTAAGTTTATCTAGTTGACATATACTTCCATCATAATCGTCAACACTTCATTTCCATCGTATCAGTGATATCCGTATGAGTTTGAGATGAACGAGTGAACGAATAGCAACTTAGGCATCTGTCCCCCAGTATAGTTGAAATATCTTATTGTTGGCACTTCCCTAATCCATCATCAATTTCTCGGGACTGAATGTCAGTCTCCGTTGCCAGTGAACCTGCAAACATCATAAGCTCTGCTTGTCTAAATTCCTACCGTTTACCGTTTTTATCATAGATACGTAGGTGTGCTGCTATTTTTCGTCAGCTTTCACTCGGAGTCCTTTTCCTATCACGCCGAACCGAATCCGTCTCCGCTCTTTGTACCGTATGTTTGAATGTACGTATTATAAGTGATCATTACTTCCTCCGATGCTTGAATGGATGGAAGACACGAGCAGTGCAAACATATTCATTGTTGTAGCGTACGTATCCATACGAAGAACAAATAAAATCAAAATCGGATTAAGGCAAAAGAACAAATAGATGTAAGCTGTATCAGCCAGTTCAGATCTCTTGTATAGCTTCGCTGGTAACGGCTGCAAAACGGTTGAATTGTGAGATTCGGTGTAGAGGAAAGTGAAGTCAATTTTTCTTTGTGAATGAAAGGGTTTTTTTTTGTTATTTTTATTTTAAGTAACAATGTGGATATGTTGTCAGCCACAAGTTACTGCTTGCTTGATTGGATTGCTAGAGATATTGATGTCATTGGGTGTCCTTATTAGCACCCATGTTTAATTATTTTGATTTTCGTGCAATGGTGTAGTTTAGCTTAACTTAAATATTTTTCTCTATTCTCTTTATAAATAATTAAAGGAGTCCTGTTCCGCATATTGGCCCATTATTATCCATTGTGCGTTGTTTGTTAGAAAGAGGTAAATTCTTTGCGAAGATTTTTTCTCACATAATAATTTCGTATATTCTTTGCAAATAATTTTGAAATTCTTCGATTCAAGTAAATCATATCTTAATACAAAAATTCTCTTATCAGTGACGGCCTGAACTCGAGACGCTCATAAAGGGGAGGTTTCGAGGAAACTGTGGGGTAATGTAGCAACCAAGAAGTCCTCCGATGCTATCCAACTGGGCGCTACGAATCTGTCAAACAAACCAAGTAGTAACTCATTGGTATACTTTTTTTCCCATCAGAGAAATTCTACTGAAGTTTCCAATCCTCGCTCTGGTGGAGACATGCCGTTATAATTGATTATTTTATTGTTAAGTTTTGAATTCAGCTTTGATTATTCCTGAGCTTCGAAAAAAGACTCTTAAAGATAACCAGGTCCTTCAAAACTCCCAATTCTGGTAAATTTTAGCGTGATATAGAAGTTGCAATAGTAAATTTTTATGTTTTTGTGACGAAAAACTTAATAAACCCTTAGATTAATATAAAAAACATATCAATTATCAACAATATTACAGATACGATCACACTGGAAAAATATCAAAATTATTTATGTTTTTATTGAACATTGAAATATTAACTGTCGCAGAAATATGATTGCTGAAATAGTTGCCAAAGTTCACAGTGAGTGGCAGCGGTTGGCCAAATAGCCTATATAGTTAAAGAAATTAATTCGTTTTGTGGTTGCAATAACATCCTTGAATATAAATATGGTATCAATCGAAAATGTTGAAATGCTTTAACCAGACCGTAAGACCCAATTATTTGCATTAACATTCCACTCATTCTCTCTCTCTCTCTCTCTCTCTCTCTCTGTTTTTATTATTTCAAAAACAACTAGTTCTTTGACTGGATCAAAACAAGTAGAACAATGGCTGGAAAGAAAAACGGGTAAATCAAAACTTTGCCATATCACCCTTTCTAGGTACCTATTGACTGGTTTTGCACCATGAGACCTTGCGCTATCATGTATAGGTATTACGTTGTATCAATTTCGTTAGGTTCTGGTAATTTTCTCTCAAATATCGGTTCAAACGTACAATTTTCAATAGATAACAATCCCCAGTGGAGATGTAACTAGATCGCCTCCTCGCGGTGCAACCTGGGTAATGCTAAATGATCTAGAGTCTCTTTACGATCGCTTTCGTCCTTAGACCTCTCTTGACTTACGATTCTTTTGCTGCACTTGGGCTGGTGTTCGTAGCTTGCCGGCCCTAGCCGACTTCAGGCGCAGTAGCGACGGCGTGAAATTCACTTCGTGAACGGCTCCGAGTTAATACGATCATCTCTGTCCCGTTAAAACTCTGGCAGGCCACAGAGTACGCTCTTAGTCTCGTCGCTAATAAGTTGGTGGTGTAGGTTCAGTTGAGGTGGACTTCTGATTAACACCGATCTGGCTCTGACTACTTGTCCCCATAAAGGCTTGTGACAGCCATCGCATGGCCTCCTTGCTTTGCATATATAACCGTGGGATCATTAAGGTGACTATACATTAGGACTTGAGATAGCGGCTCTGAGTGGAGACCCATATCGCATGAAGAAAAATATCAAACAAAAACTCGTCAGGCATAAGCCTGGCAATCAATTGAATTCACCCTCTAATGTAGAGGGTAGGGGGCTAAGATAGCTGCGCTGTCGGTTGCAGCTAAAGCCTCAGGAAGTGGAGACATGGTGAATAAGCTAGTTCTGCGGACTGAGGTTAAGGCTGCAGGGGTTCGTGGGGACATGGCGATTGAGTCAGCTCCACTGACTACTGGCACAGCGGCTAAGTAAGGCTGTCGAGACATGACGAGTGGGTCGGCTCCACTGCCTTTAAAGTCTTCCTCAACCCCTGTTTCAGGTGGTTCTGGGGTTGAGGTCACCAAGCCTGGCCCTGTGAATGCCAGGAAGTCCGCTTGTGGAGAGTGTGATGGGAAGGTTACGGTAAATGAGCCAGCCCGTCCATCAACAAGCGCCACCACCGGCACCGCCTCCTTTTAAGGCACGCAAAGCTCCTCCGCCAAAAAATCTCGGGCTTATCGAACTAGAAGGGCAGCTTTCAAAGTTCTGAGGAAGTTTGAGAATGATCCCCTGACACTATGTCCGATAAGGACAAAAAGTCCCTTCAATGGGCAAAATTACAAATTGGGGAGCATCATAATCTGCTCCCTCTACAGCCTGGAGCTTCAGCTCGGAAACGAAAAAGGTCGGCTGAGCAGATGAATTAGGGCAGACAAGACTGAAAAAAGCAGAAAACAGTAACGACTTCTTCAGGGATAATTCCGCCATTTAGTGAAATGGCCACAGAGTGCATGGTTTGATGCTAACAAGGGAGATGGATCCATCTCCTCCGAAAACTGGCTTAAGATAAGGCAGGCTTTATTTGGAGTCTGCTGCAGGCTACAGAAGGCCAGCTCGAGTCCACCACCTACGGCGAACGATGCGGGCTGGCACAAAAGAATCAGGCTGGTTGCGTGTTGAGACCACTGATCCGCCGGTTTCTATAAGCAAACAATATTCGAGCTGGGGGAACTCTGGCTAGGTGCCAAGATTAAGGTGATGCGCAAGGATGAGATTCCCAGCGCGCTAAGATGCAGGACTTGGATTTCTTGTTTCCACTCAAAATAGTTCGGCTTTTCAGCCCGGATCTTCGTACGGAGGATTGGAGGGCTGCGAGGATTGGAAAGCCGTTAGACAATTGGCAGGAGGTGGTAGATAATAGTTTTACTACAAATATTATGCTTTCACACTCACTGTCTATCATAATCAAACTCCCGGTACTGAATTATTCAGAAGCCCATAGCTCGGCAACTAAACCTCATAGAAACAAAAAATTGTATATCCAGATACAAAGGCTTACTTTTTTATTTCGGTATCGAACCTATCACCTGAACAATCCACAAACCAAATTAACTTGAATGCGAAAGTAAAAAACAGGCCACTATACCTTGATTTCCTCTAAATCCTTAAATAGGATATCCGGAAGTGCGGGAGCATCGAATCAGCGTGTCTACACACATTTGTATATGGGCATGTAGCCCGTCGAAGATATGAGTATGGTATGTACCAGAAGAATTTGTGTCACCTGTTCATTTAATGGAACATTATCTTGTACACTTCAGCAAAAGATTTGTACCTTTTATTGTGCTGTTTGCCTGCCATCACGATTGTGTTTCGTAGAGCTTTTATGTGTTCGAGCCCGTGTTTTATTATGTACGACAGCCTTATTAAATGCTGTCTTTCCACCAGCACATCAGACTCGACTTCGACTGTCTGTTGTCAACTCGTACTTGAGTCGATGACATGTAAAGTAGGTCTTAACTTTGACGCTACACCCCACTGCGTAAGTATAATAGTATAAGTACGTCCATATTTGTAGACGTGGTATATAGGAGATATGAAATATGTAGATTTGAATTGTTTTTTGTTGTCTTTCGAATCGTAAAACTCTCCGGCGAGGTGTTTTAAGCGCGTGGCATTTTTAAATGACAAACAAGATATGATTTTCAAACAATTAATTAGCGTAATTGAAGAAGATAGGATCGCAGGCGCTGGCTGGTTGAATGTCGTCGTGAAAGGATAAAATTGAATAAGATTGTTTGAATTCATGAGATTTTGAGTGTAATTACATTTCATATCCGTAATTTGTGTTTTCTTAAGCTGCGGATTGAAAATAAGCACGGAAGTTGGTAAAAAATTATGAGGCGAGCTGGTGAGTAATTTGCATAAGGAATCATGTTATGAAGCACGCAATGAAAAGTATTTGGAATTGTGATTTTATATGTATGTATATCCGTAATTTATTTTCAATTTTCTTTTACTCCCGTAATCCAACATTTACCTGTAATTGAAATTAAAGTTATTAGTCGATTATTAATTGAACCTCCTCTCGCTTCTTAGCAACATAGTTTCGTCAAGGGTAGGTCAACAGTTTCCAACTTACTTTCGTTCACCAATACTGTTGCCTCCGCCATCGATTAGCAAAAGCAAGTGGATGTAGTATACAGACTTTACCAAGGCTTTTGACTCCATGAACCACGAAATTCTCTTCTCAAAGCTCGATGGTTTCAATATTTCGGGTCAGCTGCGTTGCCTCATACCTTCGTGATCGTGCTTGTTTTGTAACATTTCACTCTTGTTCTTCTTCCCCCTTTTATCCTACTTGTAGTGTTCCGCTAGGGTCGATTCTTCGCCCTCTTCTTTTTCTCGTCTTTATAAATGATCTTCCTCCTCTTTTCAACTCCCCATGTCTCTTATACACTGACGATCTGAAAATTTTTACATTTATTGGGTCAGTGGATGACTGCTCTCAGCTGCAGGATGACCTGTCTGACCTGATGCTCTGCCAATTGTATTACCCTTAATGTTGCTAAATGTTTCCAGATGTCCTTCACATGTAAAATATCGCACATGACGTTTTTCTGTTCTATCCTTGGCTCCTTCCTCAATCCAGTTGATAATTTCATGGACCTTGGTGTTGTGTTTGACACTAAATTAAAATTTGATGTCCACATTTTGCATGTCACATCCAAGGCCTCGCGCTTGTTTGGCTTCATTCTAAGAGCGTCCAGACATTTTACTGATATTTCCTCGTGTGTACGTCTGTACATCTCCTTCGTGCGAAGTGGCCTCGAATATTGTTGTCAAATTTGGTGTCCTCATTACCGTTTCTTAATTGATGCTGTTGAGTCGGTACAACGTAGATTTACTTGCTCACTATTCCTCAAGTTCCGTATTCCCTACTGTGAGTATAGGATCCTTCTTGCCATCCTTGAGATTCCTACCCTTATTTCACGCAGAGTGTATTTCGACGAATGTCTCCTTTTCAAAATGATAACTGGTTCTATTACATATATCCCCAGAACGCAGTTTTCTGTTCGTGACCCAGTACGTCTTAACAGGTCTTCATTTACCCTCACTGTATCTTTTGCTCGGACTAATGTATATTTTTGCTCTCCACTTTTACGCTTGCCTAGGCAGCATAATTGTTTGAATATTGGTCCTCTTCCGCCTTCGTTTTGCATTTTTTTAAATAAGTTAAGAGAATGCGTTTTATCTTATGAAATGAACTAATTTTTTGAATTTTTAATTTCTTATCTGTGTTGAATTTTGATTAGATTTCACCGCCTTTTTATATTTTGTCTAGTTTTTACATATATAAGTTTTCTCCTTGTCTAGTCTTTAATTGGATCTGTATCTGTTGATTTTAGACATTAAATAAATAAATAAATAATAAATAAATTCTTCGCCCGAAGTAAATTTGCGATTATGGGCAAGTGAAACAAAAATATTACCAGTGTTGACCGATCGAATCTAACCCTTTGTGACGACAATAGATAAAAAAATTGTCGCAGGAGATTTCATAGTTTTAAGGATATTTTATGGACTGAAATTCAATTATTTCTTTGGGTCAAAAAAATTCCAATGGAAATGAAACATATATCTATCTCAAAATTGTACAGGTTACTTGTCGCATAGTATTTTATTTCACCCGGGTAATGGTTGAAAGCACAAAAAAAAACATTCCAACCTCCAAAGCCTTTGCCCTATTTTCATTTGCCTTTATGTCTGGGATTTCAACAAAAAAAAAACGCTCTGAAATACTTTGTCCAATTTATAAGACAAGATGCCAAGCACCTATACTCCCTAGTGCAGCGGCACATCCAGGCATAAATCTAGCAAACGAAATACGACACATATACGTATCTCGCGAGACATCGTAGAAGACAAGTCGTCTTGCTTTTCCTTCTAATTTACTAGAAGGATTCACAGAAGTCCTCAAATTGCTTGCTTGCAGAGTCGTTTTGTTCTTCTGTTGCTACAGTGAGAATGACTGCTCATCGCATCTGCTCAGCCACCCAGTTTGCATTAGCCTTTTGCAGCTGTATCATTCTGTGCGGAACTGAGAAAGTAAGAAGCTTTAAAGAGTGCTTTAAGGCAATTTTCTCGAGACGTGCTCGCATTCTATTTCATCCCGGAATGTCGAGACTCGTCACAAAGTTCGGGGCGGGAAAATGAACAAAGAGATTGTCTGAGACATCGTCAGTATTCAGTGGCAGTTCTCGTAGTTCATTGAATAGCGGTTATTAATCCCATACAATAACGAGCAAGGATGCAATAGGCTTTCTGCGTATTGTAAGTGCTAATCAATATCGACCTACATCATTAATTCCACCTGGCCCTAACCATTCACAACCGAACTGAAAGCACTTGGAAGCAAATACTTTTGGTGATGCTGAAGAGTTCAATGTAGGGTGGCAGAAAAAGTAGTTCGTTTTGACCTACTTACTACATAGCACAAAAACATTTGACTTGTGCTTCCAGCCGATGTCGCAGTTTAATGCTTTAATTCAAAATAAAGTGACAGATTTTTTTTCCAACAAAAAATCAATTGCTTTATTTGTTTATTCTAGGTAAAGTCAGTTAGCTGTTTGTTATTGATCACCCACGCACTAGTCCGTGAAATTCTCTGAGAGGGGCCTGCTAGCTTTCGTCCTACCCTGTACCACAATGTTGCTGTTATTCTCCGTACTGCCTAGAAAGTTACATCGAAGCACGGACATCCTCCACATATCGTTATAATTCCTCTTGCGAGAATAATGAGTTTTATCAGGCATCCATGTGCCATTGTATTCGAAATAATTGACTGCACACTATAAATAAATAAAGCGAGGCCAAGTATACTTACACATAAATATCATAAAGTTCTTAAGGATACATCGACTGTTCCTGGAAAGATATCATCTATGAGTTTTGGCTTGATTATAGCTTTTACGACATGTCTCACAAGTCATAATTTTCGAGTCTACGCTTGTCATAAAACCTGCTCAATTAACGGAACGATGAAGATACGAGATGGAGGAACCAATTACGTTAAGCTCATTGGGCTAGTTTAATTTTTTTTCTGTGGCCTTAAATGTTTCAGATAAGATTTGTTAATGAAATTTTCATGGAATGTTATATGAGCGCCGAAGGGTGTTGGAAACGAAATAAATAACATGGGTCTTCGTATGCAGTTTAATTTAGTCGTTTCTTACGAATCGACTCATCATTCCTTGGAAATCCCGACAGACGCTTGTAAACACACATACATACATTGATGTGCAAATATTTAAGTGGAGCAATCAGTCTTTTAGTAAAATGTACGTTGTGCTCGGTTCGGAGTGAGTTAACATTGTTGGTGTACGTAACTTTCAAGAGTGGAAGGATAAGCTGTGCTACTAAGAGTGGTAATACGGTTTGGGATCCTACAAGCTCCACTGCAAAGCACTTGAGCTAAAATCGGCTGATTACCATATCATCTATAAATGCGGTAGATAAGAAGCAAGATATATGTAAATATTTATCCGCCAAAAATTCTTCACTTTGCTAAACATACATATACTCAAAAAAGTCTGCGTACACCTTACTAGTAATATCTAAATCATGACAAAAGCCCATGAATCAATAAAGTGCTTTTGATTAAAATACTTTGATAAGAAGGGGTACACTACTAGACATGCATATATGCAGCTTTGATAAAAAATTCCTAGAATTAAAGAAGATATGGTAATTTTAATCTTTAGAAGTCTCTGATGCGCCCCACAAAAGTCTGCGTACACATCACACTGTTTGGGGATTTACAGTTAGAATCGAGTTCGACTCCGACTCCGCTTTAAATATACAGGGGCACGACTCCGACTCCACAGCCCTGGTTTCTGTATCGCCTTTATCAATTCGTATTAATTCGTTAAACTCTGAACGTTAAAACTCTGCACAAGTAAAAATGCTCGACTCTGGATATGATTCAATTATAACTGTAAAGTAAAAATTTCCAATAAACAGAATTTTAACTTGGTATGTCACATACGATCAATAATAATTTTCCATGATGAATGCCATCTATGGACTAACACATTCAAATTTTGAATACGTGCGGGAAATCGCAAATTATTCTAAACCTTTTATTATTACTAAACATAGCATAATTTTTATTGCTACTTGTTCTCTACATTTCGTATGACGCATGTAGGATCGCCGACACTCTCAATGTGATGCAAAGTCAATATATTACAATTTGCCGAAGTATTTAAACGATTTGAATATTTCTTTGAAAAACTGAGTACAATTCACTGTAGACGAAGCTTCGGTTATGATGGGTAATAAGCAAAGTGTCAAATGATTCCTTAAAATAGATTTTCTGAATTTGTGTGTTATGACCTGCATATGACCTGCACACGCAAAAAAGCTGCCCCAGTACATTGAAGTCTTAGCTCGCAATATTTATATTTTTTTCCAATGTTCTAATTGGCAAACGGAATACAGCCAATTTCAAGAGAACTTTAACGTTAAAATCCATAAAACACTAAAAACATCTGCGACGAGGTGGCTTTCGTTAGAAAACGATGTTTCCAAAATCTTATCTCACCACCACTTTACATACGGACCGCTCATAACAATAATTATATATGCACTTTTCCGGCAGTTCCGAAATTTTTTTTGGGTGCAACATATGCTTTGCATGGCATGGCGCATATACGCCGCGTAACCAGACTCATAATTGGTTGGGCCTTTCTCCTTTTGGATTAGGAAATATACTCCCCTCAAAATTTTCAAAACGACAGCACTGGTCATGACTCTTTTAAATACCAAAATTCCGTCACAATAAATCAAATATCATTGAAGCACTATAAATAAGTAAGTAGTAAATACTTTCAGCACTCTCCAATCATTTCATCCTGATCATAAAAAAAGCTATGGGCTTTCACCGGTAAAACTATCCGGACAAAACCTTCGAGTAGTTTAATATTCCACTATCAACAATAAATTCTATTCGATTGACAATTCAATTTCCAGCCATAATCTTTTGCCGCAATCCGACCAGTGGTGAACATTTCAAGCAACAGAAGAAATATGAACAAACCTCACAGTAGCAGGCATTGAAGCTCTTCTTCGTCGCTGTTGTGTAAATGCTTTATGGCGTCCGGCTTGTCTATTTGGAAATTGAGTCTATGTGGAGTCAGTTCCGGTAAAAATTCAAAAGTTGAAAGAAATGAAAGAATGAAAAATGTTAAATAGCAGTAAAGTAAATTGTGAAAATGGTTAGTAATTTAGATAAGTTTTCGATAGAACTATAATTTTAAATTTAGAAACATTTTCTATTTGCGCCAAACAATATCACTAAAATTTACACCAAACAGTAATCACCTTCGATAATTTAATTTTTTCATAAAACATCATTCAATTTTCCATCTGGGCTCATAAATCTTCAAACAGTGTGCATTCTCAATTTTTTTGTGAGATGCAAAGTAAATCCTCAAAACTTGCCGAATTGAGTATCGCATTAATCCACAGACTGGGGACTTACTCTGTCCTCGTTTCAAACTTACATAATTCAAAAAAAGTCGCGTCGAAAGCAAAAACAAAGCAACAAAACTGCAAACAACGACAAAATATTACTACTCCTACAGTCAAGCAGTTGCTGCTAGTCTGAACGAACGTTTCAACAAGCCATCCCATTTGTTGACCATAAAAACGTAAATCGCATTTTTAGTTCGACTATAAATCAAAATCGATATTTCGCAAAAGAAGGATAAAGATTAGAGAAGTTCCTCAAGTGCTTGTTGTGAGCGCTGTTTGAAATTGTAAAAAGAGGGAAGTTAATGATTTTTGAATTAAGCGATGCATACAAAGATGTGTGGTTTTTGAATGAACATTGAATACTAGTAACAATTCAGAGCCACAATTAAAATGTAATAGCATTGATTGGCAGGAAATAAAAAAAAACTCATCGAAACAATAATGATTTGAATATAAATAATAATGTAATAAATATAAATAATAAATAATAATAATAATGTGGCATGTTGACAAATAATAGTATTTTCCTAAAAATATATTGCCAAAACACATTGCTATTAAGTTGACATTTTTTCGTAGCTCATGTGACAAAAACGGATAATGCAAACTAAATTTAGTTCTCAACACCAACTCTATCAACAACCAAAGCCTTGAGAATGAGCTCCGATCCCTTCTGGTGCCTATAAATTTCGGAAAGGTTCGCTAAATGCTCTGAATCGCCTTCACAAATTAACCAGTTCATCTCTAGCGATTGGTCTGGACACATAGTAAAAGTGACTTATTTAAATTTTTTCAGCTACAGAGTTCGATTGGATATGTTGGCCCCAAAAGTTCAATTATGCTAAACAAAGGCTTTCGTCGTCATCGTCATTCTCCTTGGAAAATCAAATCCAATCGGATTGGAGAATCGAATCAGCCATTTGAAAAACATTTGAAGCAGAGTTCGACAACAATAAGAGCATCTGAAAAAATTTCGGCAAAGAAGACGAGTGCACCATAGCGAGATCAGGCGAACAGGATGTGGATCTGAACGACGGCAACAGCAGTATGGACGGAGCAATAAAATCCAGAAACAATAGTCAAGAAAAAAATCACCAGCCGAAATGAAGGCATAAATCAGCTGCAGGGTGTAGGCCCTATAGGGCACTAACAGAAAGCCAATATAATCCTTCAAACCCAATGGCATCTATATTCGGATATCTCAACTGTGTCTACACGAGAGTTTTGCGTTTTGGTTTCAAATTTGCGGCTGAAA
Organism: Nemotelus nigrinus; assembly: GCA_947369275.1. Lineage (NCBI taxonomy): Eukaryota > Metazoa > Arthropoda > Insecta > Diptera > Stratiomyidae > Nemotelus > Nemotelus nigrinus. The sequence goes on from OX376374.1 coordinate 20,889,251, forward strand.
GGATGCTGGCTAGATATCGAAATATAGAACTTGTATCGAGGTTGATTTTCCTCCTCAGTTGGATTTTTAGTGATGTTTAATGTGGCCTAATATTATTTATATTAATTGTATTTCTTGTGCAAGGAGTTGTGATTGTAGAATCCTTTTGCGTAATTTCTCCCGAATGGATGTTCAAAACTATAATGCCCAATGGACTGTTTCCTTTCAAATGCATCCATTCTGATCATCGTTGAACCAAACAACCCTGAAACAATCACAAAATGCTTATTCTAAAACCGTTCGGAAAGCTATCTCGCTCTTAGCTTGTGGTTTGGATGAAACTCTGACATCGAATCAGGCAAATGTCAGCTTGCGAAACGACTTCCTAAGACAATGAAAATTCTGAACTACAGTGATGGGTCTGAAATTGGAGTGACTCTTTTGAAATTTATGTCACACATGTGAATCTGGCAGATTCGGTGGACAGGACTTTGTGAATAAGTGGTGAGGCGACTAGTGTGAATTTTCTGGCCTCTCATCTGTCGCATCGCAGCATAGTGGTTTTGTTCATTTATGTTGGGGTTAGATTCTTACGACTGTCATGAAAACTGTGGGACATAAACATGTTGATTTTATGAAGCCTAGTTTTTTGAAGTTAGGAATAAGGTTTTATAACGTTTTCGCAAGAGAAGTGCATTTATCTTGAAATGACACAAACATTTAAGGGAAATTTAATGAGCTCTATTCCGATGTGGTTTTGGAATTAAAAGGGCTGAATGAACGAACAATTGATGACGGATGCTGACTTGCCTTTTTGCTAGTTCAATATGGCTGTGGTGGGTCCATGTAGCATGGAAAGAATCTATCTCTTGAATTTCCTAGTTCTACAAAAAAGACGCCGTGCATTTTCATCCTTCGTGAAATTTACAGCCGCGATATTTAAGCAAAAGTTGATTAGACTAAACTCGGCGTTGACCCGCTGAAGTGCGTTCGTGTGAGTGAAACGTGAAATAAAAAAAAACTCTAGCGCATCTGAACCGCTGGAAATACTAATGTTCGATGAACAGTAGAAGAATCGTGCAGATTTTGAGTGCATATTCTACCACACGTGCTCCAACCTGTTTCGAGTGCAAAATCACTTTGGTCTTATCAATGCATTTAAACTCATAGAGTGGGAAGGATTTCAGGGATTTCAAGATTTAGGAAAGTCAAACACTGCAAAACTTTGAAAGCAGCATAACATAACATAAACAAAGAAAATGCTTAGTGCCTACAACACTTTACCAGCACTGCAAATAAAAGTCTCACACAATTGCCTCACATTAAAATCAAATAACTTTATTGATTTGGATTTTATCCGATGATTTCGTCGAAAGTTACTGGGATAGAAATATGTTAAGGTTAAAAAAACGAAATATGTTTGGAACCATAAAATTTCTAGAACTTAGAAAATTTAAACTATGGTAACTTATTTTCATTGTAAATGTTCACGATATGAATACTTAATGTAAGCATTTATTGATGCGAAAATAGCAGAAAACGCATCACGCTGGCAACACTTTGCTAGCATCAAAGCCAAAAATATACCACACCTGCCTCACATTAAAATCAATCTACTCTGCGAATTTCGTTTTGATCCCATGACAGCATTGGAAGTTATAGGAGTACAAAGAAATTTAGGGTTATCAGTCGCAAAAGTTTTTAAATTTTTGAAAACTTAATATTTGTTGTTTATTGTCACTACAAGATCATTAACATTTAAAAAGTTTACGATAAAATCACTTAATAAAAATATTGCAAATAAATACAAAATCAACAATAGCTGGCAACCCTAGCATGGTCTTTTTTACCAGATTCCTTCTGAATAATGCCTATAATGAGTTCCATATATCATATGAAATTCGTTTTGATTTCATGACTGCACTGGAAGCTATAGGGCAAAAAGCTTTATTTTCCTGAGGGAATTTTCAAAACCCAGGACACCTAAATTACCATAGCTGGCAGCGCCAACCGAATTTTTCAACCAAATCACTGCTTAGAATATGATTAAGCTACAGTGTTAATTTCATGAAAATCTGGGAACTGAATCAGAATTCATAGGGCAAAATGCAATTTTTTTCCATTATAATTTTTCAAGATGGCACCACTGTTACAGAGTTGCTTGTATTGCCAAATCGTTTCTATCAGACCTGGCCCTACTCAATACAAATACATTCTGTGAATTTTTTTTATATTTTATGATTGGGTCGTGAGTTCTCAAGAACATAAGTTTTTGATGCTTAATTTATAGGCGAATTGGAAGAGGGTTACCGTTCTTGTCCGGTGTGAAATTTCAAAAGTTTTCTTTTGGGTGTGTAGACAAACCATAAAATTTCTATATGAGTTGGTTTTTACTATAAAATATTTAAAAATATTTTCAGGAGAGTCGATGGTTTGAAGGTTTTCACTTTCAATGCCCGTCATAGCTGCAGGGTTGCCAGCACGCCTCAATGAAGTTGCAGCGGCAGCGATGGTTGTTGTATTCAATGTACTAACCCAAAGCTCTGTCATAAAGAGCCGAACTTACCTTCACTTACCCTACCCAAGAGTGCAAAAAAAAAACGCGCCTACTATACAAATAGTAGAAAGCAACGAGTTAAGCTCGGATCATTCTCCAATACGCTTAAAATTAAGGGAGAAAATTGTTGAAAAAACTAGCGACCCCATCTTAACTAATAAATATACAGACTGTGAAAGCTTCAAAATTTGTAGAGAAGAAAAACTGCAACAAGATGCTCCATTAAGAAATGAACAACAAGTGGATAAAGAAGTAGAAAATTGTATTAACGTCATTCAACGTTCGGCATGGTTAAATACTCCGGAAATCAAAAAAAAAAGAAGTAAACGAAACACATATCTGGCGGAAACAATAGAACTTCTTGCAGAAGAAAGGTGGCATCAGTTCAGATCTCCTTGCGATAAAACAAAACTAAACACCATCACGCAGCAACTGAGAAGGGAAATAAAAGAATTTAAAAACTGCAGTCATTAACAGATGACAAAAGTACTGAATATTCTCTCTGAAAAGCAACTAAGAGATTAAAAAGGCCAATAATGCAAGTTTCGCCAATAACGAAAATTGATGGAAGCTGGGCAAGAAACAAAGAGCAAAAAGCACAAAGGTTCGTTGAACACCTTGACAGAATATTTCAGCAACATGATGTATCAGATGACGAAACAGTGGAAGAAAAAACTATATAAAACGAAGACATTGAGCCAACGACAGCTGAAGAGATAATCAAGGAAATCAAAAACGTCGATACAAAGAAAGCCCCAGGATATGACTTAATTAGAGGAGATGTTTTAAAACAACTACCTACGATAGCAACAAAAAGGTTAAACAAATATGATCAGCTCTTGCTTTAGGTTAAAATACTCATATGTATCAAAACTCTGGAAAGTGGCTGAAAAAAATTATGATTTCCAAACCTGCGAAGCCACCACATGAAGCATGGTCTTAGCGGCCAATTTCGTTAGTACTTACCTATTCTATCTAAAATTTTGAAAAACTGGTTCTAATGAGATTAAAACCAATCATTGAAAGAAAAAGATTTATACCAGATCACTAATTCGGATTCACGGACAAACATTCTACAATGGTTGAAGTACACAGAATAACGGATGTCATCGAAAGATTGATGGAAGGTAAAAAAGTATGCTATACTATCTTTCTGGATGTAGTTCAAGCTTTTGACAAAGTCTGGCATGAAGGATTAAACCTCAAGCTAAAAACACTTCTTGTGAAGCAGTACGCCGACATATTGAAATCTTATATATCAAAAAGATACCTTAGGCTAAATCAGGATGGAGCTTACTCGGAGTTGAAAGAGATAAAAGCTGGAGTACCTCAAGGCAGTGTACTTGGACCAGTTCTGTACATTTTGTTCACAAGTGATCTACCAACGCTAGAAAACAGTACGCTATCATAATGAAATTTTCAAAATTTCCCATCGCACAAATATATTTACCCTTTTCCACATTACCTAACCCCACATTACCAGAGGTAGCATAAACCCGGACTCAGATATTCAGATAGAGAATTATCTTAATCTACATCTTTTCGAGCGAGAGGCTCGATAAATTAGTTTCAATTCAGTTTATTTTATGTAATTGAATATATTTAAGACCTCGCTACTAAACAGTCTTAAGAGTTCAGGGTCAATTTAAGCGTTTCCTTGCTGGGAATGCTAAATTGTTTGGTATTTTGTAAAAGTGAATAAAAAGAATAAAAACGAATAAGTTGTGTTAAATGACTAGTTTCGTTAAAGTAAACAATTACACACATCCGAATACATCACTGCGCTGTAATAAACCTCTTTACAAAATAATTGTCTCTGTCAGGGTGAAAACAAAATTCTTCATCAAAACTTTCGTCTTGCATTATTATGAAGCCATCCTTCCGAAAATTTGGTGCCATCTCAAAACACTTCTACTGTCTAGTGCATCTACATAGTTATACTGTTTGCAGAAGCAGGCAATCTTGTCTCTTTATTCGACGACAGTAATAACAAGCTGGTAGGGCGAGGCCCGTGCATTTCCGGCCACTCTTGCAGATTCATGCATATGTATTTCGAAGAAACAATACCGTTGTCCTATTTGCAATGTTTCGTATAAGATCTTCGTTTGGGACGATTGTTTATAGTTTGATGCAAACAAAAACCCCACCGCATCGCGACGGTCTACCCAAAGATATTTCAATTTATGTTTGCACATAACTAATGCCGAAATCCTTTGAAATCCGATGAAAATGTATTCGGGAGAAAGTTTTGGGAAGATGGCGATGGTGGTAGTGGTTCGAAGTGTGTAAGGACAGGACTTATGTATGCATATCCGTCTACTACAGACGCATAAAGAAAATGTGGAATTTTCCTGACTTGTAGATTTCTTAATGAATGTATGTACTTACCAAAGTAATTTCACAAACTCGTAGAGTACGAACACATTCTCGCCCAGTTGATAGCAGTGCATTTGTGAAATGTACTTGTAAAATGAGTAAGCTCTTGACTGTTAGCTTGGTTCGCAAATACAACTTCCATATAGCTGAATTTGTAGAATTTCATTAGTTCTAATTAAATCTTCGCAGCACTGAAAACTAGCTCAGAGACACAACGATAAGAGCAAGTTTTGCTAATTAGGTCCACAAACAGGCTGCGTACATGGATGTATCCTGGACAAAATTTATATGAGCACGCAGTTGAATTGAATGCAATTTACGAATTTTCACCAGGAAATTAAAAGTGAATTAAATTTGGCGAATTTAAAAAACTTGTAGGAATATTGATGAATATGATTTTATCTGCATTTACTGCACACTCAGTATGAAATCTTCTACAGGTGGATTTTTACAAGTCATATATTTTGCATCAGGTTAGGTCAAATTAACTTACAGTAGGATCAGTGTAGTCGCTGAAGTAGCTATCCAATCATGCATTAGGTGAGTGCTGATACCAATTCAAATGAAGCACAATACTACCATTATCGATCATTCCTTTTTTTTTTGAATAGAAAAGATTTAATATAAAAGACTCTTTACTATGCAATTTACACCAGCTATCTCAGCTGTTACTTTTTAGATATGATATAAAAAAGCCCATTCTTAACAGGAAGCTGATTAGGATACTCCACATGAGTGATGAGCAAACAGTTTTACGTTTCAAGTAGCAATCGACTTCACCTTTCGAATTAACAATCTCTGCATCAGTATGGAATGTATATATTTGACTAAGGCATCGTCCTCGCCATAAACTTTAGCACATTACAAAGTTCCCTAAGATTCTCACGATTGAAGAGCTTTTAAATTTTCACAAATACACCCATCGAATGTTCATCATTATATATCGCTTCCTCAACTCTTGAAACTAAAAAATGAGGGATAAACTCGTCAAATTTTCCTTGCTAGTACGCACGTTGTCCATCATTCAAGGGGTTATGATTAAACGACTCAGTGCATTTGCGTTGTTGAACAAGCTTGCCCAGGTATTTTAGCATAAGTGAAGTAAAAGTATAAAGTCCCTTAGGTATGAAGAGTCAACTCTTTCCACGGTTTAGATGTGAAGACTATCATAACCTGTCGCCAAGGTGAAGGAACATACCGCATTGCTAGGTATGTCCAAAACATATCTTTTAAGCCTGCCTCATTCCCTTACTGCTATCAAGGCCTGACAATTTAAAGTTTTCAAAGGACATGATTGCATCTTTTAACTTTTCACTGGTAGCCACAGATCTAGCTGTTTGCTAGCATTTCATGCTGCTGTGATGAGCAGGAGATTTGATCAGGTTCATAGATGCCTGCTTCATCCCGGTTTTTTTAGGGTGTCTAGCTCAGCTAATTATTTCTTGTCCAGGACTTTGCACTGTCTCAACGTATCTCGTGTACATTACAGTCCGTCACAGAACCATATGAACGATACCTTCTTGAAGGTCCACACCAAATTTCATAGTAAAATTGGACCTTTGTATCTTTGCGAATATATCCGTGTGTATACCTGCTTCAGAGCTTTAAGTTTTTGCATTTTTTAAGTTTTTTTAAGTTTTTGCAACAGCGGCAGTAGGTAGTCAAAATGAAAGTAAGCTGAGGCGACAAAATAAATAAAAAGTAGAATTAAGTGATATTGTAATTGTTTGCATATTTTTTTGAGAAGAATAAGCCGAGTGCATCAGACTTAAAAATGTGCAAAGCAGCAGCAATAAGTCAAATCATAACAAGTGCTCGTGCTAAAATCAGAAAATTAATGATTTCCAACTGCAATTGGTCATATCAGTCAAGTATGCACTGTGTGCTGGTGTCTGATGAGTGCATACTTTCGAAACCACTTTGTCAAATAAAACTTTCTATGTAAATAATTTTTTTTTCAATTTTAATCATCCCGCAAAAAACAATTCCAATTCACAAAGCTTTGAATTTCGTTTTCATTCAGGGATATCATCGAAAGTTTCAGCGATTAAACTCTGTTTGGGGCTTCCATCCGAAAAATTTCGAAAACTCGGAAAATTTTAACATTGGTTGCTTAATTTATTGTAAATGCTTTGCATATGAAAACAAAAGAGAAGCATCTGTTGGTGCGATATTTAGGAAAATGTCTGGTGCTGGCAGCCAATCCCACTCTGTGAATTTCATTTCGATTGGCTGACTACGCTGAAGGTTAAAGAAGTGAAAAGATTTTTAGGGTTTCTACCCTCAAATTTTTTCAAATATTCGAAACGTTAGTATTTGGTGTTGATTGTCATTGCAGGATCTTTCCAATTTAATGACAACATCGCGTAGTAAGGAAATGCTAAAAATTACAAAAATTAAAATAGCTAGCAGCCCTTTTATGATTTTTCTTAAGAATTCCTACGACAGCTGGTCTACACTAAGGTCCATTTACTACATGAATTTCGTTTTGATTTCATGACCGGATCGGAAGCTATAGGAAAAAAAGTTTTATTTTGCAAAGCAAATTTATAAGATTAAGGAGACAAAAATCACCATAGCTGGCGGCACTATTCTAATCTTTTACCCAAATTTTTACCAAAGGTGGTCTAAAGCAAGGCCCTAATACTGTGTAAATTTTTTTAAAAATGTGATGGCTGAATCGGAAGCTATGTGACAAAAGCAGTCTTTTTTAGTGATTTTCCAAGATAGCACCACTGTCACAGCGTTGTCCGCATTTCAAAATCACTACTATCAGACTTGGTCCTAGTTACTAGCAACATGTTCTGTAAATTTTATAGTAATCGGATTATCGGGTCGTCAGTTCTTTTGAACAGAATTTTCGAGTGCCAAAAATACAGGTAATGTGGTAACGGGCTGCCGTTCTTGTGCAAATTGGAATTTTGAAAATTTTAAAGTGACATGGTAGACCAGGGTTAAAATGTATCAATGATTTGAATTTTTTTGTCAAAAAGCAAAAGATTTTCAGGAGGGTCGATGATTTGCAGGATTTTTTTCACGAGCCTGCCGTAGCTACAGGATTATCTGCACATTCTGGAAAACCCATGTGTTCAGTTTAAGTCAACATTAGCTTGTTCTGCGAATACCACGACGATTCAATGTTTCTGTCAGAAGCTATGACAAATCAAAATTTGAAAAAAAATCCTTGCCTACTTTTAGGCACTCCGCACCCACACAGAGCTCAAAATGTCCAATTCATTGTCATAGGCAAGCTTAAAACATAAAACGTTTTCATTCCCAATTCTTTTTTTTAACCAAAATCTACTCTGCATGGAAATATGGGAGCACCTGCAGATTCACTCAAATGTCCGCCGCCACCAAAGGGTTAAAGGTGTCTTAGTATTAGCAAATTATGCACTTACCCACTGCATACATCTATGTCCTCCGAACATTTCAGCTCCATCGGATTGGCTCATCCAGATATTATATCTCTTAATCATTTTGCTGACATATATATATATATATATATATATATATATATATATATATATATATATATATATATATATATATATATATATATATATATATATATATATATATATATATATATATATATATATATATATATATATATATATATATATATATATATATATATATATATATACATATATACATATATATATATATATATATATATATATATATATATATATATATATATATATATATATATATATATATGTATATAAAGAAATATGAATTTTCGGTGAAACGAGTTGTAAGCGTCGTATGAAATATATGGCAAATTTAGATGAAAAATTTCTTTAAATTAAATCATATTTTCTAGTAATAAATCTAGTAAAGTGCTATTCTTTCTGACATATGTGCATAAAAAATAATAGTACATTCCGACTGATTGACAATATATCGACTCTTGTTTGTAATATTGATTCTTTATAAACTGGATATGATCTTTCGGATTTTCAGATTTTTCATGATTTTCACTTCACTATACTATGCAATGGCTCTTACCTTTAATTTCCAAATAAATGCAGTAAAAAATGTGAAATCTGCAAGAAAACGTATTTTAACTATTGTATTATTAAAGTCCGCTTCTCTATTATGTGCTCAAACCAATTTGAGATAATGAACAAAAGTATTATACTGGACGTTCTTACGATAACTGCTTAGTGATTCAATTCATTCAAATCTTCGAAAAAAAACAAAGCAGAGAAAACATGTTTTTTCTTCGCAACTTCAATAACTACTTCAATGTCATCATTAAAGCCAACACTTATAATATACGACCCCCAGTCCTTGCTTCATACAACAACAACAACAATAACAAAAACCGAAAACCAACAACGATGGCTATAAATCGAATACAGAACAGACGGTTTCATTATGCTCTTCTGCTTTTGTTGATTATCATCACCTCACAAATTTTCCGTATCGGAAAAATCAGATTCCACGAATTCTATCCGAAGGATAAGCTCTCATTTTTGTCAATTTCTATTCAGAATATTTGCCAATACAGAGATTTTGTGGTTACCGCGCGAAGACCGTTCATTTCGCAATGCCTCACGAAAATGTATCTGGGTTAGCTTATCGCTGGTTTTGAGATGGGGAGATGCGAGAAGGAATCGTTCAACGGAATGAGCAGATTGTTATGAATCGAAATCGAAATCCCGTTGATCGATGCCATAATGAAAACCGCAATCAGATTCTTTGTCGATAAGAAAATTCTCTAGGATTTGATTTTGAATAATTTATGGATACATAAACAAGGGGGGAAGAAAGAAAATGAGTATAATGGAGGTGGGCTTGTTTGTTGATAATTAATGCGGAAAAAGCTCTTCTAATGTTCTTGTTTCACGAGCTATGGTATTATGAGGATGTCTGTTGATTAAACAAGGCTTTTGTTATGCAACATAATATTTTGAAAGTGAATGGAAAATACTTGTTAGATGGCTACCTGATGCGAATGGAATGGTATCATATGACTTTGTCTTGAGTAAAAATAACATTTGCTTCATTTATTTAAAATAAATGAAAAGGAATAGTTTTAGATTTTATGACAAGATAAAAATTTGAAAAATATTTGCTCCAAACAAAATATTTCCCTTGCTTTGAATGAATTTTCATAGCATTTACATTGAACTAACTCTTAAACACGCTCTCATAAATGAGTTTAGTCTACAATGTCTCTTACAAAAAAATTGTAATGAAAAACATGACAGAATAATATATACATATTACTAGCTACTTTCAAAAAGGAAAACTGGCCAACGTCCAACCACAGCTTTAACATGACGATGCAAACTTGCTCCGAACCACACTTTTCGGAAACAGTAAACCGTGGTCGTTCTATGCAAGTACATAATTGCAGTATAGCTGTTCAGGAGAAGTATCCTTTGTTACGAGGAAATGTTAAAAGCCACGAGCCTCGACCACAGTCTGTCACCCAGAATCGTGTTAAGAATCGAGCAGGCAAAATAAGAGGAAACCAAAACCGGAAAGGAAATTCGGAAGTGTGAAATTGGGTGTTCTATTATTAAAACAATGAAAGGATTGTCGATGATAGAAAATTGTGGTCGTTTTGATCACAGAAAATTGATTTATGTAGTTTTTACAGATTTGTAGATGAGTCACTAATATTATAAACGTGAAAGTTATTATGGATGTTCGTTACTCTTTCATGCAAAAACTAATGAAGGGATTTTAATTAAATTAAATAATAAAATAGCTCATACGTCAGAATAACACATAGGCTATAATTTTTAAAGATATTGTGTAAATAGGCCAAAATATAACAATAAGTGTCACGTAAGTCGGAAAAAGTTCTCCCATCGGCCATTCTGGCGTGCGCTGCAAAAACCGTAGGAGTTACGCAAATATAATGTATGATGGAAATGTATCTCCTATATAGTTCTAAAAAAAAGCATAAAACTATAATTTATGTGTAAGCCATTATCGCTAAAATATTGAATTGAAAATACAATAAAATTTTATATATATTTTAAAAATGCACATTTTGCAGTAATAATTTTGATTCTTGTCAAAACAAGTACTTTATCGCTTCTGATATTTAAAGTAGATAAACTTTGTCTTTTACACTTCATCATTATAATAAGAGCTACTTACAATAATTTTTTAGTAGTCTAGAAAAAGCAACTATACTAAGAATTATGCCACAAAAGCGTAAGTCAAATCTTTCCGAAAGCTAAAATAAAACTCGAGCTATGAAAGTTGCTGGAATTCACGAGACGCTTTCACAAGCTAAACTGGGAAGGTTTAAACAGGGGGTGCGTGAGGCAGCACACAGAGCTGCGGAGTCACCAGAGCAGTCACAACCTAAGCTCGGCGTCTTCCGCGAGCAACATTTAATACGTCCCAAAGAGCCACAGGAACCGTCGAAGCAGCAGAATCTCAAAGACGCGTTGTTGCTAGAAGGGTACAACAACGATGTAAAATATTCACAAAAAACATGTGGGCTGTTTTCGATAAATCTGCATTCGAGTACGACGAGACTCTTGATTATGAAAGCCACAAGCTTATCAAAATAGAAGCGATGGGCAAAGACTGTAGATTTTGCGGTTTTCTTAGAAGGACCCTACACGATCAATATGGATTATGATATTTGGATCGCGATACAAAGTATTGAGCATTTAGGGTGCTGTATTGATGGATCACGATAAGAATTGCAAAAATATCCGGATATTTTGAAATCCATCAAGAAAGCTCCGCAATTTAATAAAAACCATTTGAATTCAAATTAAAATATATGCAAATATAATAAATAAAGTATAATTAACATAAAATAATTGTTTTTTTTTACCTTTATGTAGGTTCATAGTGCATGTATTATTGCAGTGCAGGTATCCATTATAACTTGGCTAATGTACTGGGGGAGGGGGGGCTTTATAGTCGAAAATTGAAGATTTTGGAAAGATCTTCCAGACTCCAGATTCTGTATTATCAAAGCTAGTTTTTTTGTAGCTGATATACAGTTTCTCATTGTTGTTTCCTGCTTTGAGATATATGGAGATAACAATTTCCAGTAAATGATCGAAACATTCCCCAGGCATTCTAAAGTAGTTTTTAAAGTCTTCAGTTTCTATATGCAGGCGTATCTCGTCCAACAAATTTGAATGAGAATATTTTTCACGATTTCGAAGCCAATCTTTCATCCATTGCTTTTGCTTTACTTTCCTTTTTAAACCGATTGCTAATATTATTTCCACGCACGCTTTTGTTTTGTTTACATCACTCATTTTGCAAACATTAATTTGCAAACGTCTATACCAAACGAGATTATCAGGCGTACTGACGTGTGGTCCGATTGAGCGTGTAGGCATTTGTGTTATTCCATCAATATTTACTTGAGTATCACGATCCATACTGATCGTGTAGGGTCCCCCTTAAATGGAAAGAAGAAGCAGCAGGCATATGTTGTTTGGGTAGCACTTGCTTCAATAAAAGATCCAGTTGAACGTCTTTAAAAACTTTTCTCTTATGAAACAGATGAGTCTCGCTGTTTTCTAAAAAAAAAAACATATGGAAATACAATACATGCTTCCATATGGCATCTTTTGGGGCGAATAACATTGTATCAATGCCAGGACCAAACATCATGCGAAACATCAGTGCATTATTCCATCGACATAGTCATGTCATCCGATGACACTACGAGCTATCCCCTGGAGTTCCTAAACTCTTTGGCGTTATCCAGGGTGCCATCACATAAGTTGGAATTAAAGGTAAGTGCACCCGTTTCGTTAATGCGTAACTTGAACGCGCCAAGATTATGCAAGGGTACTCGGTTGCGAGTCACCGATCTAGGAAGGAATATTGTGAGGGCCACAATCTTAACTGACGAAGCCAAGGGGAGCAATACGCTTATATCACGTATCCCAATCATGCCTAATAACATACGATTTAGTTTTAAGCGTCTGCAGTTCGCATTAAAAGTTGCATTTTCAATACTGCCAACAAATCACAGGATCAAACCTCAAAAGTAGGAGGAATACATTTGCGCTAGCCATGTTTTTCCCACGGTCAGCTCTTCGTAGTTTGCTCACGCGTTTCTACATCGCGAAACCTGCAAAATATTTAACGTAGTTTTTAGAAGTGTATTGCAGTAACTATCTATTGATGATTTTTGCATATTATAAACCATTATTAAAAATCTTCAGTTTCAATTTACATACATTACACATAGAATAAGAGCCTTCCAAAGTCTCTGTCTGTCTGTTATGCCTTCATCCCTAAGCCGCAGAACCAATTTCGATGAATTTTGGTATAATCATAGACGGGACCTAGGAAAAGAAAATAGGCCACTCGACGTACTAATCCAGTGCAGATGAAGTCGCGGGCATAAGCTAGTGCTATAAATTTTTGTTGCATGTTTAATGGGATGTGTGTAGACAAATTCTCGTGTGAGAATCATCAATAATTTTATCGATTGCAAACTTCACAAACATACTTTGTTCGTCTTTTACCATGTTGAATAATTTGCTGCTAGTAGATAGGCTAAAATGATTTTAACCATGACGTTTACTTATGTCTTTTTATTTGAAATATAACTGGTATATTTGCAAAGTCAAACGTATTTGTGATAACCACCATAAGAATAAAAATTGGATAAGAAAGTTGCCATTAGAAGTTGGCAATCAAAGCTATCCATAATATTTTTATGTACAAGAATAATATCTCCGAAAATCCAGCAAACCACATTCGATCGCATTTAAATATTTCGCACATTTTTCTTATTTTCTATATTTTACGATACAAACTCAAAAAATGGCAGTCTACAACTGGAAGATTTTTAAATATCTCTTATTCGTTTGTAGTTGCCAATTATTGAAGACCTTTAAAAAGCTCAGTAAGAAGTAATGGAAGAATGCCTTTTTCCATTGAAAATCGAATAACCTTTCATTAGTTCAATAATGCAGGTGCTTGGGATTTTTCGTTCCTTAAAGTTTCTGAAAACTTGGGCAAATTAATGAGTGTTTTATCATTTTGCTGCAGAGGTTAAGTCTTTATGCTAATATGAGGACACAAATGCACAAATTATCACGTTCATAAATGTTCAGTTTTCATTGTTCATTTTTTTGACACAAAAATGCCAACAAAAATGCACTTTAAGCCTAGAGATGTCATGCATGTCATTCAGAAGCTGCGCGTAAACAAATCAGCTAGAGATGACGGTCTGAATCCCCTTATCTACAAAAACTTGCCCAGAAAATGCATTGTATTTCTCACCTACATTTATAATGCTTGTATGAATCTATCGTACTTTCCAAAGGCTTGGAAAAATGCTAAAGTCGTCCCAATTTTAAAACCTGGTAAACCTGCTCATGAAACCAATAGTTATAGACCGATTAATCTGTTTAATGTAGTGTCCAAAATTTTCGAAAAGTTTATACACAGTCTTCTTGCAAATCACACAGAACAAAACAATATTATTCCTGCTATACAGTGTGGATTTCGTTCCGCCTTAAGTACAAACCACCAACTAAAAAGACTCACATCGGACATGAAAAAGTTACTTAATAGCCAGAAGTCAGTAGGTGCTATCTTCTTGGATATTCAAAAAGCCTCTGACACGGTTTGGCACAATGATCTCTTACATAAGCCACTAAAATTCGAATACCCTCTTGGTTTAATAAAAATAATTCAAAGTTTTCTCACCAATATAACCTTCTATATAAAAATAAACAACGTGAGGTCATCGAATTTTGAAATTCCTGCAGGTGTACCCCAGGGATCAATGCTTAGCCCGACCTTATATGGAATATATACATCTGATATTCGTCAAATACCGCACTGTGATCTGGCCTTATTTGCGGATGACACAGCAATTTATACTTCCCATGAAGATCCTATAATTATTACAAGCAGACTGGAAAGAGGTTTGTTACAGCTTAACGACTATTTTTCACAATGGAAAATAAAAATGAACGAACAAAAAACGCAGGCAATTTATTTTACAAGAAAACGGTCGCCTAGATTCAAACCACAAGCTCTTGTTCATTTAAATTCTCTAGGTATCGAGTGAAGTGAAAATGTTAAATACCTAGGTATAATATAGGATACAAAGTTAACGTTGAAATCTCACATCGCCAGTCGTAACAAAGCAATAAGCCAGTTAATTAAAGCACTGTATCCGCTTATTAATCGAATATCCAAACTTAACCTCGAAAACAAATTACTCCTATTCAAAGCTATTTTTCAACCCACTCTGACATATGCTGCTACGTTATTAAATGAAACGTCAACAACGAACCTTATGAAGATCCCGAGTTTGCAAAATAAAGTCCTAACAATTATACTTTATCTTTCCCCGTAGTTCCCTACTAGGACATTACATGAAGCCACTAGAATCGATCTTATCAAAGAACTACTACGAAAAATTACCATAAAATTCAGACTTTCTTGTATTGCATCACCTAGCCCCTTCTACAATGAGTTATATTTAAAATTTGTATAGTGTGATTAATGTGTTAAAATGTAGCGTAAGAAAGTAGTCTGTAAGAAATTCAGTAAGGTTTTGAGATTTTCCTTCAAAATTCTGAGGTTTTTTTAGCCATGGTTAATTTATCCCTCAATAAATTCCATTATTAATAAGTGAAACTCTCAGCACCAAAATAATTATAGCATAAGCTGAAAAGACATATATTGTCTGAACTCTAAACCATAGTTTATCAGTATCTCAACTAACAGTGTGAATTATAACCAATGAGAAAAAATAAATTGAAATTTAAATTTAAATATGAATACTTTAGTATTAAAACAATGTGAAAGTATAGTGTTCGTTTAATAAGCCAGTTAAGTTCAAAGTCAAGGATCTCATTGTTTATAAATTCTTGATTCTGCAATCAAAAAAATAATAAAACTCGAGTATTATATCATGAGATAACTTTAAACATTTTTCGCTATTCTTCATGCTATTTGCTTCAGATCCCCAACTACTCTTTCTCATTTTTATCTTCTTGAAATTGTCTTTCACTTTACTTAGCATTCGTGACAGGAAATTTTAACTGTTAACCATCAGACACATCCTGTGCTATTTACTGAATCCGTTACATTGCACTTCTACATTCTTCAAACAACAATTTTCACATTCTTTGTTCTTTCACCGTAACGACTCGTGATCTTGCGGACGCAAATATCAAAGTGGCTTTCTCGTGAAATTTATTTATCATTTATTCTTTTCAAGTGATTTCAAAGTAAGAAGCTACAATTGAAGTTTTTTTTATTTATCAAATGTGTACGCTTATAAACGAGTTTCTTTCAAGTATTAATTTATTTGAAAGCTTTCTTGCAAGCACTAGAAGTTTTGATTGCCACTTCCTCGTGAAAATGTCAAAAACGAAATTGTTATATTATTGTTTTTCCGGCAGTTTAAGTGGATTTCATTTTCAGTGAGTATGCTCGTAATGAAATCCAACAAATAATCAGTGTTGGTTTTTGAATGTGGTGAAGTTTTGAAATCTGTGATATATTATTGCATTTCTTTATAGAAAATGATATATTTAGGGCTCGAAATTGTTATTCGAAAAATTACTAGAACTATTGCTATAGAATACAATGTGCATTCTTTGCAGTGATAACTTCATGTGGTTAATCTTTGTCAGTCGTATTTCGTTTGAAAAAACAGTTCATATGCATATATTACTGACGTATGTACACATTTATACAGTGGAGGACATAATTATAAACAAACTTCAAATAAAATTCACTTCTAATTCATTATATTTATTACGAATATTTGTTAAGAAAAACTTAATAGTATATGTAACAAAATTTAAATCAAATGAAATTATTTCAACCGTAAACAAAATTGAAAAAATTAAAATTCTCTTTTTATCTGTTAAATTAGGGGACATAATTATAAGTTCACAAGGAATGGGGCACATATTTATTGATAAAATTATAAGACTGATACTTTGTGTGGCTTTCTTTAGATTTAAGTACTTCAAATACACGTTTTTTCATTGAATCAACCAAGGTTTGTAATATTGTAACTGGTATTTTGTCCCACAATCTTGTTATTTGCTCCTTTAGCTCTCTTGTGTTCGAAAATGGGGTTTCAAGACAGGACTACAAGCTGGCCACGCTAAAACTGAATTTAACCAAGCTTCTACCTCTCGGGATGCATGTATGGCAGCATTGTCTTGTTGGTATTCTTAGTACGAGTACAAAAAAATACCTGTTCCAAAAATACTAGCTAGTATTTTTTGTACATGCGATTTACAGTGATGTAATGAAACGGTATGATATGCCCTCCCCCAACCACCAGACACAAAGTTCCCAGGCTAAAATGGTGATGGAGCAAATAACCGTGAAAGGATACTGAGTCATTAGTCCGTGCAGCTTGTCCGTAACTTTCCAATGGTCGGTCATTTATTTGGCAAGTCTTACTCCAATCTAGGAGCCATCTAAGGGAAAACAATCAAATTCAATCAATTTAATTTGATTTTCATTAATCTCAGAGACAGAACAGAAACAGAGGATGAAAACAGTTTGAAAAACTTGTAAACAGTATGATACTTCTGCTTAATCAATATCAAAAACCAAATAACGTCAAATATAACTGAAAATTAATGAAATACACTCAGCATAGCTTTAATAATTTTAGGTAAAAAGTTGTCCTCCTAGTTTCGAATGTGCTTTTATTCGATTTAGTTACCTTATTATGGCATTTTTCGATACGATTGCATCTGCATATTTGAAGTCCAATAACTTCAAATCTCACAATTTACCATATTTATCATTCCTCTGTTAAAACATGCCATAAAATCCTATAAGTACAAATAGCGCCCAACGTGGTAGTAGCCACTTAATATATACAGCGTATTGTAGATGTATTTTTTTGCATTCGGAAAAAAAACTAAGTATATTTTCATTTTATCTCTGCATTCATTTACTCTGAATAATCTTTTGCCAGAAAGAATCGTAGATCGGATAATCATCTGACGCAAACGATTCGCATGTAATCAGAATCATAATTCATGGTGAATTAAAATCCTAAACACCCTATTCAAACCTGGTTATATTTAGATGCTTGCTTTATGCGCTTGCCATGCCATAAATTTGCTTAAAGGCGAAGGTAAACATTTATCTTGACTTCATTAAATGACAAAACTTTTTCGTAAAAAAATCCTGGTCATTGCAAAGTACTTTCTGGTGATGGTTCAGCCAAGCACGAATTTTTACCGAAAATCAAATAAATTCCAAACTTCACGGCTAAAACGCTGAGTTTTCTCGTCTTGTGAATTAAAATATTCCAAAGACCTGAAGTAAGTAATATCTAGAACAAGTGAAGAAGTTTAGCACTGGTAGAGTTCAAGTCGCAGTAACGACTACTTCTTGCAAAGTAAATGCTGAAACTTTCTGGGTATTTTCATCTGTTCGCCGTTACCTACGTTGCCATTGTGACCGATGCAAAGGCAAGCAAATATACAGTCGAGCAATAAAATTTTATCTAATCGACTCTTAAACTAAACTCAACAAATTTTACGGAATTTATGTGAGGAGGGATGGAGTAGATATTTAGAAGGGTTAATTTCGGTGTAAAAACTTCAAGTGAAGGCATAAAATATTTTCGCACAATTAAACAATTCGTTAAAGAAGCAAAGTGGACCAGTAGAAGCAGTCGCAGTTTCGGTACGAACGAATTGCAAGGATTCGTTGTAATTCCATGCGGATTTAAATGGACCGAGGGGGTCATAAAGAATCCATGAAATTCGGAAAAGTAGAGTGCGCAAGTAAGGACTGTAACCAAGTACTTTCATTTGGGCGCTGCGCGTTTCAAATACACTCCAATTAAAAAGGTTTATTGGCAAACGCAAAATATTTGCTGTAAAAATTAGGTTTCCTTTTTACACGCAGATAAAAAATTTCAATGGGTATGCTATCGTTGCTGCGGAAAAATTCTGTTACCTTAGAGGCGATTTCGAATGCAGGAATGTTGGATGCGGGCTTTAGATCTAAACTCTATGCTGAAGGCTAAAGGTCTGCCGAATGGTTTAAAGTTGAAATTTTCAATGCCGTATAATTGACCAAATGCAACTATAAATTTAAAACTTCAAATGCACGATTTTTCTAGGTGTACAAGTTCTGATTTTGAGAAAGAATATTGCAGAATGAGTGAATTCACCGAGCTCAAACAAACGTATCGTTCTCAATAGCTGAATTCTTCTACTCCCTCTTCAAACAACTCTCAATATTACGAAACACAATAACAACTCATGTAAATTAATTTTTCACTTAATTGGTCTGATTCGTAGCTCGCAGCTTGAATGTTGTTTTAATTAACAGCTAAGCCGTCGAGTAGCAAGCGAACGAAACGAAATAAAGCGAACTCCTTCGACCAGCTCTAATTAAAAGCAGTCTCAACGCAGCTGCTTGCTTTATCGTCCGATACAATATCGACTTGATTCATCCCAACTCACGCCAACGTCCATGCTTTCCCGACAATACTCACACCGAGCATCCGAATACAGTTGGAAAAGAAATCGTCAATTTGCAAAGCAATCAAAGAGTCGTGAACCGTTTTGTGTCCTTGAAAAAGTTTTTTTCCCTAGCTGTTTACGAATACTTCGCGGCAAAGAAGAAATAACAATGGCGATTTTTCCGAAGATTTTGACTTTTTGATTAGATAGATACTTGACAAAGGCCTACGGGGAGTCATTTATTAAACGTGAAGATGAAACGGAAATTCTCCAGGTGACATGCAAGAGGGTTTCACGGATTCAAAAGATAGGAAAAAAATGTTTTTGAAATGTACCCAGGAGGTACACGAAAGTTTTATTTTTGCGTTGTTTTTGATCGTTACTTTTCCAGTTGCATAAGGCTACGTACAAAGAGATTGAGGACTAAGGATTCTGTATATTTTGAAAATTTTTGAACGCAATATGATGATTATTAAATATTGAAGCATATAGTTATTTCTTAGCCATTAGGAAAATCTAAATTTATTTTCGAGAAAAAAAAATGTTTTGTTAGGTAATTCAGATGGACAAAAATTGGCTGATACGTTTAGAGACACCATTCGTTATATTGTTGGGTCAACATTATATTGATTCAAGATATGATCCACAAATGGATTCATATGGAAGAAATTTTAGACGATTTCTTTGGAATAGAAAATCGTGTTGTGAAAAACGGCTCCAATGACTTACTGAATATCTATCTTCTTCTGAAAATGGATATGCATATTCCAAATGTACTATACCAAACAGATACTTCTGTTGATTATAAGTGAAAATTAGATTCAAACTAGAAATAGTGGGAGTCTTGACATTGGATCCGCTGTTAAAATAATTAATAGCGAGGATCTTTTCGATTCAAGGACTGGATTTGTAATCTAGTTTGACCAATTAAGCACCTCGACTGCATCAGGGTAGATTCCTTACGCCTGAGTGCGATTCCAGCAAATGCAGTGAAACAAGGTCAACAAAAACCCGTGAGACTGTCAACATCGTGTATTTTTACTCCGATTTTCATTTCGCTTTGAATTCATCATACTATCATTTTTCCTTCGCGCTTAACTCAATTGTTTTTATAAAAGTTGTTTCTGCGTGAATACACCGTTTCCTTGAGTGCCGGTTCAGTGCCTCCCTCACAATCTTATTCTTAAGATTTGTTTTTAAATCACTCTGCTAATTTACCGTTTTCTCTACTGTGACTGCTTTGTATCTTCTATTTATTCGCGCTTTACATCGAAAGATTGTGTTCCTTTAAATACTTTTTGCGACATTACGATATCTTTCTTAGTGCCGGTTCAGTGCCTTCGTCGGAATCTTATTCTTAGACTTATTCGTGGATAACTCTGCTAATTTACCGCTTCGATTCGTCAGTGCTAGTGACATTAATTGGTTTGCGTTTTAGGTTAAACTTGCCTATTTACCGATTTGAATCTTTGCTTTAATAGCGATAGTGTATAAAAGTATAAAAGTAAGCTTGTGTATAAAAGTAAAGCTCGGTCACTTAGTGCTTTGTGGTATAACTTCGCGTATAACAGTTTGGTGTGTTATCGTGACATTCAAGGTTTAAACCTAATACCTGCCATCTGGCCGCCGATTTCCTATCTATTCGATATCTTATTTATTCTCAGCCATCTTTGCGCTGTGTATAATCTTCGTTTGAAAGATATCTTCTGTTGCTTCTACAATGTCCCAGTGTAGTGCTACTCCTTGCACCACCAAATCTGACAGTGCGCCTTACGTTATATGTTCGGGATTCTGCGGCAAAACGTTCCATGTCGGTTGCGCAGGCCTCTCAGGACGGATCGGGGATGCGCTTAATGATACTGCAGGTCTGTATTGGTTCTGTAGCTGCTGCCGCTCGTCTTCCATGGCACATTACGTAACTAAATTACTTGCCGCTAAACAGTGTCTTACGGATGTGACGAATGTACTTGTTGCCGCAGAAGAGAAGGTCAAGCTAACTTTGAAAGGCCTACAACCATTGCTTGACAAAATTGCACCTGTTAATTCAGTCAATTCTACTATTGCTGTTCATTCTCGTGCAATCATTGACACTACCGAAGCTGCTAAGTCTCCTGCTGGAGTCATGACTCGGAATAAGTGCAAATCTCGTACCCAAACTTCGCAACCTTTTGCACTTCAATTGCCGCCGACTACTCTTAATGATCAACAGCCACTGCATCAGCCTCACGATCGACCTCCTACTTCGCCGTTATTACTTTTAGATATTCCTTCTACTTCCGGATCTCGTACCGATGTCATAGCAACGCATGGTCCTCCTCTTAGTCAACCCAGTGCGCATGGTGGGCTTAATAGCGCACTTCCACACTTCAAAGTGGTGAACCCGCCGTTGCAGGTCTTCATTTCCCGTATCGACTACAACACTTCAGCCGAGACGATCAAGAATTTTGCGGCTACTAAGCTTGGTTACATGCCACCACTTCTTCTCTGCAAAAAACTGACACCGGATAACTTGCAGAACCAGGAAGTGGCATCGTTTCGTATCACAGTATCTGCGGGCGTTCATGAGCTACTACGAAAGGACTTTTGGCCCCCTGGGGTTCTAGTTAAGGAATTCACCAGAATTCCTCGAAGGAATTTTCGTCCGAGAGGAGCAGGGAGTTCCAGAACTTAGGATTAAGGATATATTATCAAAATGTCCGAGGTTTGAGGACCAAAACTAACGAGTTCAGGCTTTCTGCCACTTTAGCTGCGGACGATATAATATGCCTTACAGAAACCTGGCTCACTGATGATATATTTAGTTCAGAAATCTTACCCGACTATATAGTTTTCCGCAAGGACCGTGATCGTTTAATTAGTGGTAAATCCAGTGGTGGAGGCGTCCTCATCGGTATAAATAAAGCACTCAACGGAACACTCTGTCGTGATTTCCCTTTCTGTCCTCCTATTGAATGTATTTTGTGCGTATCTCCTTACCTTCTGCCAAAACCTTAGTCGTCGCTTCGATATATATCCCCTGTAACCTTCCTCTGTCGATTTATGAACAATTCCTGGCGGAACTCTCTTCTTACCTCAACAGCCATTTTCCCACCGCTTACGTTCTGCTATGTGGTGACTTTAATCTCCCTACTCTAGATTGGGATGTTGACTATTCGGTTATCATCTCGACTAGTAGTGTTTCTTTAATAACGTCTTCATTTCTCTCACTTTGTTCCCTCTCTCAGCTCAACAATATACCGAATGCCAGCAATAGAATTCTGGATCTTGCTTTGTCCAATCTCCCTAAATCATCACTTTCCTTAAGCGCTGCTCTCTTTCCTTATGTTCCTCCTGATTCTCATCACCCCCCTCTTGTTCTGGAAATTTCTAATATTCGTTCTATGAGGAACAAAATCCCATCTTTAATACGTTACAACTTTCACAGGGCTGATTTCACCGGCATGGCGATTGAAATAAATAAAATTAACTGGTTTTCTTTTTTTCGTGGCCTTGACGTTGATGATGCTTTGTGCAAGTTGTATAATTTCCTATCAAACCTTATTCCACAATTCACACCAACTAACCGTCCTAATAAACCGAGCAATGCTCCATGGTTCAGCAATGAAGTTGCAGTCGCACTTGAAGCCAGAAATGCAGCTCGTAACTTGTATAAAAGATCAGGTTCACCTGTTGACCTTCTTTTGTATAAGGATCTTCGCTCTAAAGCGAAAGAAGTTGTCAGACAGGCGATGCGCTCCTACATTGATGGCGTTGAAGCATCAATTAGAACCAATCACCCGAAATCCTTTTGGTCATTCATCCGTTCCTTGAAAAAGTGTCCTAGTATCCCTAATGGTATGCACTTGGCTGATACAGCTGCCTCCACTCCACAAGAAGTGTGTGAGCTTTTTGCTTCTTACTTTTCCTCTTTTTTCTCACAACAATCCTCTTCTAATTCCTTAAATCTTCCCTCCACATCCTCTCCTGAATTGCACTCATTTCGAACGAACCCTCTTGAAATTGAACTTCTATTGAACGATATCGATGCCAATACCGGTAGTGGTTCCGACGGTATTCCAAATATCCTGGCTAAATCTCTTTCATCGTCTCTGTGCGTCCCTCTTTCTATCTTGTTCAACTTAAGTATATCTTCTGGCTCTTTTCCTTCTCGCTGGAAAATTGCCAACATATTTCCTATACATAAAGCCGGTGATCGTACTTGCATCACAAACTACCGTCCTATTTCCCTTCTTCCTTGCTTTAGCAAGATCCTTGAAAAAGTGGTTTACAAGCGAGTCTACTCCTTTATCCAGCCTACTCTCGCGCATGAGCAGCATGGTTTTGTCAAAGGTAAATCTACCTTAACCAACCTTCTCTCCTTCACACACACGGTCGCATCCGCTCTTGACCATCAAAAGCAGATTGATGTACTTTATACCGACTTTTCCAAAGCCTTCGACTCTGTCAACCATAACCTCCTTCTTCAAAAGTTAAAGTACGTTGGCATTGCTGGTCCTCTTCTTTCCTGGTTTAACTCTTACATCCTCGACCGTACCTGTATTGTAACTGTTAATTCCTCCTCTTCAATTCCTTTTTATCCTGCATCAGGTGTTCCGCAAGGGTCTATCCTTGGTCCTCTTCTCTTTCTTTTGTTCATAAACGATCTCCCTCCTTTAATCCAATCTTCTTGTCTTTTGTATGCCGATGATTTCAAGATGTTTCGAGTGATTGAGTCACAAGACGACTGTATGATTTTACAAAACGATCTCAACAGCCTACAGACTTGGTGTGCTTCCAATGCTCTCACTTTGAACATCGTGAAATGTCACAAAATGTCATTCTCTTTGAAAATTTCAACTTTGATGTTCTCCTACTCTGTTTGTGGCTATCCTCTTAATGTCGTTGATAACTTTAGAGATCTTGGCGTAATGTTTGATTCTAAGCTCAAATTTGATAGGCATATTTCTTACATTACTTCCAGGGCCTCTAAATTATCCGGTTTTATTATTAGATCCTCTAAAGCTTTCGTTAACATTTCCACCTGTGTACATCTTTTCCTCTCCTTTGTACGTAGTATCCTTGAATATTGCTGTCAAGTTTGGTGTCCTCGTTTTGTCTACTTGAATACTGCGTTGGAGTCCGTTCAACGCAGATTTACTCGCACCCTGTTTTATAAATTTCAGCTTCCTTACCGTCCTTACAGTGATCGTCTGTCGTTCCTTCATCTTCCTTCCCTTGAATCACGGAGACTTTTCCTGGATGAGTGCCTACTCTTCAAATTGTTCCATAGGTTGGTAGATTCCGACATCAGCAGCCACGTTTCTGTCCGTGTTGCAGTGCATGGCACCCGCTCTACTTTTGAGTTTAGTGTGCCATTTGCGCGCACTGATATCTTTTTTCATTCTCCGCTGTTGCGATTACTAAGGCAACATAATGATTTACGGTTTGGTCCTCTTCCGCCGACATTATATGCCTTTAAAACTTTTTTAAAAAATAATGTTTTGCTTACTACTAATTCATTGTAGTTTTTTCAATGTAGTTTTTTTAGTTTTTCCTTTTCTTTTTTTTTCTCTATTTTTCTTATTTTGAATTTTGTACTTTTTCACTTTGATTTTGTTTATTATTGTTCTTTATTTTGTATCATTATCATCTCATTATTATTTTGTTCATTTTTTCATTCTTTCGTTAGTGAATTATTTGTATTTAAATTTTCTATATTCAGTAATTGGATTTGATCTGTTGAATAATAGTAAATAAATAAATAAATAAATAAATAATTTAATGAAAATAATCAGATAATTTCGTACAGTTTATGTTTGGCGATGGATGTATTCGATGTAATTATATTTGTATAGATCAAGCAAAAAGTGGAAGCTTATACGTGACTGGATACGTTACTTATGTGATAAATATAGCTTTTGAAGCAACAGAAAAAAACTCTAGCGCACCTGAACAGCTGGAAATACTAATGTTTGATGAACAGTAGAAGAATTGTCCAGATTTTGAGTGCATATTCTACCACACGTGCTCCAACCTGTTTCGAGTGCAAAATCATTTTGGTCTTAACTATACATTTAAGCTCATTGGGCTGGAAAGTATTTCAGGACTACCACTTGAATTAATTTAAAGATTTAGGAAAGCCAAACACTGCAAAACTTTGAAAGCAGCATAACAGAGCCTAAACAAAGAAAATATTAAGTGCTTGCAACACTACCAGCACTGCAACTAAAAGTCGCCACAATTACCTCACGTCGAAATCAAATAACTCTATCGATTTTGATTTTATCCGATGATTTCGTCGAAAGTTACAGGGACAGAAATATGTTTAGGGTCAAAAAACGAAAGATGTTTGGAACCAAAAAATTTCTAGAACTTAGAAAATTTAGTTCAGTTCACAGGAGAGCAAATGAAGCTACTTAGCCAAGGTCTGAATTTTCCTGTCAAGGAAAAAACATTCCCAACATAAGACTTGGTAGTAGACATCGAAGCAGCGGTTAAAACCCTGCCCGAAGAGGAGAAAGCACAGATTAGAGGCAATATGACTAAACTCATCAAGAGGGAAAATCGTAAGAGGGGGAACACTGGGAAGGCACAAAGAGTGCTCAAAAAGTTGGCTGCTAAACCGGTCTTTTATACCAAAGCTGACAAAGGAAATGCCGTGGTCGTAATGGACAAAGACGAATATGACCGATTAGTTATGGAAAAACTTAACAACGGGGATTACCATGAGCTTAGGAAAGATCCCTTACCAGACTCTATCAAGCGAGTTGAAAGAGTCTTGAAAGAGTGCAAAGGGACCATTGGAGAGGTGAACAAGCTGCGGGTCTCAAACCCGTCATTGCCAAGAATTAGGTGGCTTCCAAAGATTCATAAGGAAGGAAGTGAACATAGGGAAATTGCCACCGCTAAAAGCGCTCCAACAAGGAGAATCGCAAAGTGGATTGTAGACGAGTGTAGGGCCTTAGGGAATATTAGCGATAGAACAATTAAGAATCGAGACGAAGTAATAGGGCGGCTTGGAAGAGTGGCAACAATAGGGGAAGATGAGCTAGTTGTACCATTTGATGTCAAGGCTCTGTTCCCAAGCGTGCCCGTAAAACAAGCTCTCACGTTCTTTGAAGACTGGCTATTAGAGAGGAATAGCTCACCGGAGGGGAGGAAGAGGTCTAAAGACTTTTTGAAACTCGCTACGGTTTGCATGAACGAAAGTTATTTTACTTTCAGGGGAAAATACTTTAAAGCGATGAAAGGTGTTGCAATGGGAAATCCTTTATCCCCACTTGTGAGTGAGATATTTATGGATAGACTAGAGAAGAAACTTTATGAAGAAGGTTCGCTTCTTCGGATTCGGCTGAGATATGTAGACAATATTCTATTCTATCTAACGTTGGAAAAGTTGAACCAAGCACATAAGGACATCCAATTTTCAATGGAAATCGAAAAGAATGAGAAACTACCCTTCTTGGATTTAATGGTCATAAAGAAAGAAGGTCTTCTTAGTTTTAATATCTACCGGAAGCCCACACACACCCAGAGGACAACACCGTCCACGTCTGATCATTGGCATTCCCAAAAAATGGCCCCCTTTAATTCGATGATTCACCGGCTATTAACAGTGCCCGTGGATCAGGAAAGTTTTAACTCAGAAGTTAAATATATTAAAGACACGGCGAGAAAAAATGGATTTAACGAGAGGATAATTGGAAATCTTGTCAAAAAAAAAAGTATAAAATACAGCGTGATCTTAACGACGCTTTTTACGCAAGAAAAACAAGAAACAACCATAAGAGTTCCAATTATTTATTCATCAGTATTCAAAAAAGTTCGGGTACTTCTTGAATGCTTTGATATTAAAGCAGTTTCAACCAATAAAGCTAAAAAATTAGGTACTATACTATGTCACGTGAAAGACAAAAAGGATAAAAAGGAAAAATGTGGAGTTTATAAAATTACCTGCCCAGAATGCGACAAAATATACATCGGTCAAACGAAACGATAAGTTGGTGTTAGACTAATGGAACATAAACGGGAAGCAGCTTCAGCGAGGATAAAGAATAAAACATTAGTACGTTCAGCAGTAGCAAAACAAATATTGGAGGATGATCACAACATAACTTGGGACAACAAGGAGGTGATTAAGGAGGTACAGCAGGTGCAAAAACTGGATGCGTACGAAAGCCTGCACATATGGAAAACCCCTATGCATAGGAGACTAAACACAGACCAAGGAAACTGTGCATCACCATTGTTAAGGCTAATTTGAACATTCATTTGACAGTGAGTAGGAAAATTTAATTAATGTGGATAGTTAAATGTATTTTAGTAAAGTAATTAATAGGCAATTAGTTGGTAATTAGTATAAGTCAATTAATAGACAATTAGTTGGTAATTGATACAAAATCTTCTCCATAAGCTTCATTAGAGACTGACTTTACTTACTATCTATCGATGACATTATCTAATGGATATTGAGAACACACAGTCGAGTTTAGACTTCTTTTCTGTGCACATCAATGTCACCGTAGAAATGACCAGGAACAACATTTGAAAATTTTAAATTTAATTTTCCTGTCCTAATATTTTTTTTTTATGCAACATTTTATGATTTTTTTACGTGACCTCGTATTACCTACTTATATAAAAAATTCAAAGTGTTCCGAACGACAATGAAACTTTTACTCCATGTCTTGCAACTACTTCGGGATGAGAAAAACTGAAATCTTGCATCAGATAACGAGGAAACAACATCATAAGTGATAAAAATAATGAGCTCATAATAAAATCCATCATAAACAGTTTTATGGGAGTCCTTTGCATTAGCTCTGAAATAAAACCACTCGAGGTTCCTTCCAGCTATAAGCTCGTTATTATCATACTAGTTGCGAGCGACCGCTCATCATCATAGCTTCGCTATCAGCATTGCTGTCGCGCTTCTCATAAAACCAGTGCAAGAAAATGATTTTCCCAAGCGGCAGTAGAGCAGCTCGTATGAATTCGGTACAAGGCATAATGCACAGCTTTCTCATTTGTCTTTATTACATTTCGTGTGACGTTTAATTATTATTTAATGCAGCTAATTACTTTTCAAGAAATTTCTCTTTTGACCGTAGCTCGCTGTGTGCTTTCAGTTTCATACCATGGCCGTTGGTGAGGATGACACAATCGTGGAATTAATTCCCATCAGGACGAAGCGGTTCATGAACACAAAATTATACAATTTGTGGTGGTAGACAACACTATAGTTTGTCATTTGTA
The DNA here is from genome assembly GCA_947369275.1 of Nemotelus nigrinus. NCBI lineage: Eukaryota > Metazoa > Arthropoda > Insecta > Diptera > Stratiomyidae > Nemotelus > Nemotelus nigrinus. Next base: position 20,917,841 of record OX376374.1, read on the forward strand.
TGTACATACATATGTACATATGCATGTTGACATCAGCGAAAGGTATGTTTGTTTTCGACGGTAAGGTGAATACCGTCGCACCGTTCTTGGCGTCGAGATGAGTGGAGGTATGTATGGCTCAATCGTGAATATTACTTGGTTAGGACTGTGCGGTTTTCACAAATTGGCTAAGGTAACCCATTAGTGTGGCTTTCGGGACAGTGCAATTTCCGTTATAGAAAGCTTTACGAGAAGCCACCAAGTGGTGCGTCTGATGAGGTCGTAATGTGTTTGGTGGAGTTTTATTGGGGCTATTAAGCCAAGCAGTTATTACAGAAGTTAGCATTTTGCTGAATGAAGCGAAATTTATTCGAATCGGAAGCACTTTATTGTTTTCTCTTAGCGCAACATTTACTTCGCATATAAAAGAGGACAAGGACTCGTGGTTCTTTAATGGAGTGGTCGGCTGTAAAGTAAACAATGTTACAGTTTGGAGAAATCTCAGCACCCAAGCAACCAAAGTACTGTCTACCAAGTGAAAATAACTTTTCGTGGGTAACGTTCTTTTTTTGCAGCCCGTTCTATTGATAATTTTTTTTTCGACATTTTATTCTTTTTCAGATTGGTACTATATCTGCAGCAAAACCGTCTGAAGAAACACTTGTCATCATGAAAATACTCCATTAAGTGCCAGCGTAACGAAATAACAATGTACGTTGTTTTATAAATATAGATTGAATACCAAGAAATTTTCACATTTTATTATAAACGGCATTGCGTTCTTATACTAGAGCACTAGGAGTGTCAGCAACAATCACAAAATCAGTCAAGTAATTTCAAGATATATTTATACATTTTCTTCTATACGTGGAAAAAGGTACGGTACGAATTTGAAAAATGTTGAGAATGCTACTCAGACGGGCATAATTTTTTGCATAATAATATCCAATTAGTATTCGTCTTGTTGCGAAGAAATTTTCTCATTAGTTCTCTAGACAAATAAAAAATCCTTAAGAATAAGCATGCCAGACAGAAATAATACCTTTTTTGCTTTTGACGCGTAATGGTCATAAAATATGAAATGAATTGCGAAAAATACCGAATAAGCTAAAAAAGAGTAATAAGTTAAAAAAACTTATGAAAAATATTGAATGGGGGAAAAATTGCGATGCCAGGTAGACGTTTTATGGCTTTTTAGTTATTCCACACGACATTTTATATAATTCTTCAATTACAAATGTGAGTACTTAAAAGTGCTTTATCAAGCATTAAATGTTTGATAAAATTTTCATCGACTTTTCGAAAATGCCCAAAACGACTCGAAGCTGATCAAAGTGAAACGAACCTGCTCAAAACTATTGGAATGAATGGAATATTCTTTGTATATGGTTCAAGTTTTTTAGGGATACATCCTAATAACATGGGATATTTTGCTCCAAACTGAATCTTTCTTAAAAGCATTTGAATATTAATGGACACATATTTATGCAGTTCCAATGAAAATGTAAATGCAATGTGCAATTAAATTTTTTTCGACGCTCAGTTTAAGAGAGAGAGAGAGAGAGAGAGAGAGAGAGCTTGTAGAAATAATTGTTTTTGCTTCAAAGTGAAACTAGAAAACTTATTTTCGAAGAAATTTGAGAGACCTAAAAATGTGTGAAGACGTAATCCACTTCTTTGTAGTATCATATCAACCATATCTTACTCAAAGGAACAAATATCATTTTCTGACAGCATTTCCTATAACACAAATGATGAAAATGTTCAGTACTGGCAACATTTGTCCAACACAGTAGCAATAAATCTACCATAACATGCTCGAGCTTAATCAACCTATCCTTTGAATTTCGTTTTCATCCAAGGATATCATCGAAAGCTCCAGCGATTAAACTATGTCTGGGGTTGCCATCCGAAAAATTTCCAAAATTTGGAAAATTTAAATATCGGTTGCTTATTTTATTGTAAATGCTTTGCTTATGAATATTTACGAAATTGTCTGGTGCTGGCAATCATGCGTTAGCACCATAGCTGCTTCACGTTGAGTCAAATTCAACCGTGTGAATTTCCTTTCGATTGAATGGCTGCGCTGGAAGTTAAAGGAGTGAATATAATTTTAAAGTAACCATCCTCGAAACTTTTCAAATTTTCGAAACCTAAATATTTGTTGTTAACTGTTATTGCAGAATCATTGCCATTTGGAAATCTTATGGCAACATCGCTCGATAAAGAAATGTCAATAAATTACGAAATTTATTATAGCTGGCAACCCTTTCATGAGTTTTCACCAAAATTCCTACAGAATTAGAAATGCAGCAAGATCCACTTATCGTGTGAATTTCGTTTTGATTTCGTTACTGCATCGGAAGTTATAGGGAAAAAACCTTTATTTTCCTGAGCAAATTTACAATATTTAGGAGGCGAAAATTGCCATAGCTGGCAGCCCTATACTATATATCAACCAAATTTTTATGAAATCTATCCTAGAGTAAGGTTCACCTACTGCGTGAATTTAGTTAAAATCTGATGGCTAAGTCGGAAGCTATATGCCGAAAACCAGCTTTTTTCTCGGTGATTTTTTCAAAATGGCACCATTGCAACAGGGCTAATTCCAACGTGTCCTGTAAATTTTGTATTGATCGCATTATCTGGTCGTCAGTTCTCGTGAACAGAAATTTTGAGTTCTGAAAATATAGGTAATTTGATCATGGGTTGCCGTTCTTGTTTACCGCGGAATTTTGAAAATTTTTATTTGACTTGGTGGACAAAAGTCAAAATTTATCAATAATTAGAATTTATTTTCAAAAATCAAAAATTTTTCAAGAAGGTCGATGATTTGAAGGATTTTTTTTTCAGGAGCTTACTGTAGCTTTATCATAAGCAAGCCTACAACACAATAAGTTTTCATTCCCAATACTTGTTTTTAACAAAAATTTACACTGCTTGGAAATATAGGAGTACCTGAAAATTGATCGAAATGCCCGCCGCGGCCAAAAAGTTAAAGATATCTGAATTCTAGCAAATCATGGACCTACTTACTATACACATCTATGTCCTCCGAACATTTTACCTATATGATGAATATTCAGCTATTTGTCGAATTTTCGGCGAAACGAGTTTTATCCTAATTTTCTTCGAAAACTAGTTATAAAGAAATAAGAACAGCAAATGTGCTGCATTGATGACACATCTTAATCAGCGGCTGACGTAAGCGTGCACAAACCGGTTCAAAACTACTTGAGCATATTTGAGTCATCGAGTCGCACAATGTCTCAAAATTTTCATACAAAGAGGAGCGCCACAGACAGATGGATTGCAAAATTGAATAAATCACAAACTACTGAGCATTTTTCAGGTTTTTTATTTATTTTATAACAATGGAAATTTAAATTTACAAAGTTTTAAATAGTGTATCAATCAAATGTGCTCCTTCCCCCCGTACACACTGTAACAGTCTTTTTCTGAAGTTTTCGTGCACTCTTTGAAGCATTCTGACAGGAGTTTCTGCGATATTGGTCCGGACATTGTTCTTAAGGGCTTCCAGGGTCCTAGGGCGGTCATTGTAAACTTTAGATTTGAAGTATCCCCACAGAAAAAAATCGCAAGGGGCCAGAGCGCGCTGGCCAGTTCAACTCTCCTCTTAAAGAGATGAGGCGTCCGGGGAACATTGCACTCAAAAAGTCCATGATAATTCTTGCTGTGTGGGCTGTTGCTCCATCCTTCTGAAACCAGACGTCTTCCAGTTCAAAGTCATCCAATTGAGGCAAAAAACATCCTGGATCATGGTCATGTAACGAGCTGAATTGACCGAAACGACTCGGTTGTCTTCTTCAAACAAATAACGACCGATGATCCCATTTCTTGAAAGTGCACACCATACTGTAAGCCTGTCGCAGTGCAGAGGTCTCTGGTGGAGCTCCGTGTAGTTTGTCACACTTTAACAATTCGATTTCGATGGGAAATCCGGCCGCGGGGGGCAATATTGAACCTCAAACGAAAGGCACGCTGTACCCGGATGATTGAATGGGCTTTTTCAAAATAAGCTTTTACACAAAACGTACGCTGTTGCACAGACCACTCCATGCTGGCGACTGAGTGGGGACACAACACAAACCTCCCATCCTCCCCACTCAAAACGCCCACTCCCCACCACCCAAGTATTCTGCAAAAGCAATGCCCCTACTCTCAAATCCATCTGTTTGTGGCGCTCCACCCTGTACAAAATTTGTCGTGAAATTTATTTCGGCAATATTTTAGCTTGAAAATAAGCAAGTTTTGTACTCAATTCTTAGCATGAAAACTTGCTTGGAAACTACTTTAAAAAATGTAGGTGGCGTTGACACATGTCTCCAACCATTACATGCCAATTAGGTATGTGGAGCACATTCTTTCGAGCTAAAAAGTGATATTTTGTGTTTGAATTTGAAAACTGAGTTGTGAAAATGTCTTTCCAATAAGAACATCGAAATGAGTAGTGTATCCGCTTTTCTCCGTTGTCAAAATTTTCGCTCGAAAGAATAACTATATAATGGAGATTTGTCAAAATTTAGCTTAATGATTAACTCAGTACCAGCCTTAAGAAATTACTGAAATTTGAAAACAACACCAGGGCTATCATTCGCTTATTGTTATCACTCATTATCAGTCCCAACGTTGTTGTATTAAGTAGGAAGCAATGTGCTTCAAAATAAAGGCACGAAGTCAAAGTAGATGCGTCTGAAAAAGAAAGATGAATACACTTGCAAGGATGCAAAATCATGCACCTATGTGAGATTGAAAATCACAGCCGAAAATATCTTCGGCGAACAAATTCACGAAAGGCTACTAGCTTAGTACTGTTTTCGATTACACGTGAAATTTTCATACAATATTTCTTGTTTCGGCGAAAATTTAGCTTGAAAATAAGCAAACATGAAAAATTGCTTGCAAGTTGCTTTCGCTTTAAAAAGGTTATCGTTCCGGATTGATGCTTTAATACCATCACACAGTTCAGTTTCTGGCCATTGAACGTAATCGTCAGTGAATTGATGCCAGAAAATTGTGCTACGGCTGGTAAATCTCTGCCAAAAAATAAACGACTCGAAAACATGTCCATCTTCTACGCCAACATAACTGGCATCCGATCTAAAGCTTACGACTTTTATACGTACAATCTTTCTTCAGACTTCCATGTCGTAGCTCTAACTGAAACTTGGCTTTGCGCGAAAATATTGAATACAAAACTATTTGATTCGCGGTTTCTGTCTTCCGTAAAGATTGTCGTGGAGTTTTACTCAACATCCCGGCAGGTTGGGGCATCTTGCTTGCCGTGCGCAGTTTGTAATCATACCGAACACCGATAGCTTGGAACTTGTCTGGGCTCGCGTGGCTCTGGGTATGGCGCAACTCTATTCAGCAGTTTTATATACCCCGACTAACTCAGCAACGATTTGTTATAAGCAAGTACTTAATGCCACTCATCATTTATGTGACCTATTTGATGGAAATGGCAAAATCATCCTCATGGGTGACGTTTTTTAATTTCATATTTTAGGATCCTTTTTGACTCTGTTCCCTTCGTTTTTCGTCATCAATTGCAATATAACAGTTGCCATTCTTGATACTGTTCGATTTGGAAAAGACAAAGTATAAAATTTTGTACTTATAATGCTTCAAATAATTCAATGGCAATACCTTTAACTAGGCAATACTTATAACGACTTATGCAATCGAAGTTGTAAATCATCGAAAAAAAAAAATTTCTATACTTACCAAAATTTTCGCCGAAAATTTGCTGGCACCTAAATATGTATAATCTCCAATAAAACTCAAATATAAACATTTCATAATTTATTATACTTTTCCGCCACCTTCACTAGCATCATCAATTTGATTTATTCACTTTAATAATGGCTTGTCATTTATTAAGATACAGACTATTTTACAAAATCATACTCCCTAGCCATCGGTTTATTTTTTTTTTGATTTATTCGAGCTTTTCATTTAACATACATATGTGTTAATTCATTTATTACAAACGTGTAAAAGATTTTTTAGTTGTGATCTTTTTCTACACATTTTCTTTTGAAACTTATCTAAGACCGACTGAATTCGTCTATTATCATTATATGCATTATGTATTCTTCGACTGTATGCATCTTCTACTAAGCTTTTACGATTACCAAAGTAATATTTTATATTAGATGTATCTACGCATTATTTTTATTTTTATTTGTGTTTGCTTTGCATGCTTTTGGGTGTTTTTGATTCTTATTTTTGGTTTCACGTGGTACAACTAATCACTATTACTAACCTTGTGTGTGTTTGTGTTTTGTATACAATATTTTTGGTTTTTTCCTCTAATTGTTAATATACTTAATCAAAGTTATAGTTATGATCTTTGATTTTTATTCAGTTTGATTTTTATTTACCAAGGGATTTATGCTCATTGATACTTGATTCGGTTCAAGTATTAAGGTGAGTGCAAGAAATGAATAAAATTGATAAAGATCTGGTTAAGTATATCAAATTTTCTAAATAAGATAGTTTCTACAAAACGAAATTTTGAATGATAAATATTTTGTGATCACATTCAAACCCGAAATTAAGTGTATTATTTTACAGCATTTTAGATCAAAACTCTTAGTTAAAATTCAAACTTTAGCTTTGCTTGCTTATTTCAAAGCCCTCTGTGATTTTTTTCAAAACATACAAGGAACCAATAAACTTGCTATCAAAACAAGAGTATTCAATTTTTGTGAAACCTGATATTTTCTAAAATAATTCACAGAAATCCCGTTGTGCATTTCCGCGTAACAATTATATTGCAAACTGAAGTACAAAGCGTCCAACAATTGAAACATTTACTGAAAAAGAGCATGCGACAAAATTAGCTTGATCGTGGCATTCTAGTTTTAAATCTACCGTGGACATGTGAAATTCAATTGGAGTAATGCATTTGGTAAATATAATGAAATATTGCCAGCTGATGTTAAAGTGCACGTTAAGATTTGTGGAGTTGGTCTAATTATTTAATATTTACAATTAAAGGTGTTTAAAGAGTTTGTAGCAAAATAATTTAAATAGAGAAATCTAATCGATTTTTTAGAATGCTTCTCATGAATAACATAACGTATGTACCTTGAAACACTTTACGATATTTCATCTCATTTCAAAATTTGGTACTAAACATCAATTCTCCATTTGGTGGATAAGAAATAGTAAACAAAATCAAAGAATAAAATAAATTTATCACATGCTATGTGCATTCTCTCAAGAGCTAGAAAACTTTAAACAAAGTTGACAAAACTGATACATTGACAACTTTGTAGATAGTAAACGAGCTTAAAGTCATAATAAAGAAACCGAACATTCTAGCCATAATAAAGAAAAAAGTAAAATGTACTAAATTAACGAAAACTCTTAGAGCCAAACTACACGATGGGGCTATCGCCGCGTTTTTAAAAAATAGAGCACATGAGTTTGTATGAAGCAAGCTACACAAAAACGTTTTGAATCGCATGTTTTGCATCATAAAAACCCACATATTGTCAAAATCTTAGCGGAAAAATGTAGCGATAGGCCCGCTCGTGTAGTTTAGCTCTTAGAGATTCAAAGATTAGCTATGATATGACTAAAACACCATAAGATCTTGGGAATTTCATCAAACTACTGATGACAGAGAAGACAGTATCAATCTTATTTACCGTCCGAACAAAAGCGGACCAGCATTGTTATTAGTCGCCTAAATGAACTTAGCCCAGCCAAAATTGAGGTACGTTTCCTCAAAAAAAGGAGTGATCCCTCCATAGTAGAGTTGTTTTTCATACGCGATAAAATAATATACGAGGGTTAATCCAAAAAGTAGTGATAATCGGCTATTTCCAGATCGCATAAAATTAACAACCTCATATACTTACTAAGTCAGCACAAAAAAAAAATATATAAATAGGCCACGATGCCAAGAAGTTACATTCATTGGAATACGAATAGTCGAAGAGAGAACACCAAATGGAGAAAAAACGAAATTAAACCTGTCATTAGGTCTGATTCCGTACTTTCAGCAAAGTGCAGCAGTAACAGAATTTTACAGCTTGATTATTTTTGTGGTGGGGGAACATTTGGAAAAGTACAGAAACGCGCTGATGCAACTTGCTGCAAGTAAGAAGAAGACACTAAAAGTGACAGCTGCGTTGATTTGAATTTCGAAAAACGTTCTTGCGGACATTTTGAGTGTCATGATCACAGCCCACACACCAGATGAAGCCATCATATGCATTGGAAACACCTTGTGAACATATCCTTTTCCATCTACAAGATTATCATATTTTGCTCGTGCGCAATTATGAGTTCCATTAATAGATATAACAGGCTCTATTAATGGAGCCCATATCAATATTGATCCGCCTGTGAAATAAAATTTATAATTCATCTATATTATTATGCCTGCAAAATAAAAGAACAGCATATTCCCGCCAACAATACATTTCATTTTCAGTTGCAATGACTAACAAGTTCAAAGTACAAATCAGTTTTGTCCTTATTAAAACCTAGCCTCCACCGAAGTCGATCATATACAAATAAGTGCACACCATGCACTAAATATCCACCATTGGATATTTTGTAATAGCAATAAAAACGTTGTGCGAGAAATATATTCCGTGTTCATTGGAATATTGCACAGAAAAGATTTTTCTTGGCGCGCTCATTTGAATATATATACATTTCAAAGCCTCGCGCCAAGCCCATCGTAGTCGATTTGACAAGCTGCAGCAAAATGCCTCAGCTCAGTTCGGCTGTATTTTTCTACAACTTTCTGAAAGAGGGGAAGCGATGACGTCAACAAGATTTTATTTGCAGCAAAAGTACGGAAACGACTTGCTGCGAATCTATTATAATATATTATAATAGATTCAAGTACGGAAACATACCTATTAAGTATCTGTGTTTGAAAAAAATATCTACCACAGACATAGACAGCCATTTGGAAAGAAAATCCACTGAAGATAAATACCGCAAAAGACGTCTATCCATGTCTCTCACTGAAGACAACGTGAAAAAAGTCCGAAATGTCGAGTTGGCAGATCAAAGAGTGACCATCAGGCATATAGCTAAGTTCACAGGGGTTTCATATGGCAGTGTTCAAAGAATCGTTGCCCACAAAGTACATATAAGGAAGGCCTCTTCACGTTGGGTGCCGAGAATGTTGAACGACGAGCAAAAAGAGAAACGAGTCGACATTTCGAGAGTGAATCTCGAAAAGTTCCAGGCAGATCTGGAGAAGTTTTTGTCACGTTCCGTAACCATGGACAAGACTTGGATCCACCGTTTTGATCCAGAAACCAAACAGCAATCGATGACATGGAAGCGACCCTCTTCACCAATGCCAAAGATATTCATGGTGTCAAATCCGGCAGTGAAGGGCATCCATTTTTTTGGGGCGCTGAAGGAATCTCTATGCTGGAATATTTGGAAAAGGGAGCCACTATATGAAGTTCTTAATACAAATAGTAAATAAGAAGATTGCGGGAGGCTATTGAGACGTGGCAAACTACGAGCCGGAGTGCTGTTTCATCAAGACAACGGCTCATTGCAATTCAAAAAACAGGATTGAGCTTCTTAAGCATCCGCTCTATTCGCTAGATCTAGCTTCCAGTGACTAGCAAATAATACACAAAATAATCGCAATCAGACCTCACTATTTAAGAATGATCAGTAAAAGAGCTTTTTCCAAAAGATGGAGTCTGGAGACAATAAACTTTACTACTGCCTCTCGATGAAGTGGGTACACACAAACATTTCTTGTCTGAGTCATGATTTGGATTCAAACCTAACCACTCCACTGAAAGGGCTACAACATATTATTACTACAGAATGGCGCACAAGTTTCTGCCCTTCGACCTGAACTATAAACCCGAATGAATTTATCGGGAAAAAACTGTCGTTTGAAATTTTGAGACCCTATCTAATTTTCTTTACAACTACCTAGCTTTAATTAAAACCTGCGTAGAGATAAAGTAAACATTTAAGTGAAATTATCAAAACAATGTCTTTTGTTTAAGAGTCGGCAAAAACAGGTACCAAAATTCGAAGTGGATTAGTAGTATTATATGTCTAATCATTGGTCAAATACGCTTTTACTTAAGGTGCTATCTGTAGTGTAATAAAAATATAATTGGAAACATAAATTCAGAAAATTCATTCAGATTTCGCTAGTTGAAGTGAAAGTACCCAATTTCCTCAAGGACCTTGATTTTAACGACCATTTGGCAAAACTTGAAAAACTTTGTAAATTTTCCCAAATCAAATTGAAATTTCTTTGCATTCAAAAGCCTATTAAAATCCAACATATGTATGAGATAGGTTACAGCCGAGTCGATATATGTAAAACATTTGTGAGGGCCATAAAAAACATCCGGAAAAATGGTGCAACGCTGAAGAAAGAAACGTGGACGATATAAAAAGAAGTGGTTGACCGTTGGTATCTGCAGAATCAAAAAAAAAAAGATTCGAAAATTGACTGAAAATAAATCGCGAATAGTGACGAAACGGCTTGACAACTACCTGGAGAACGTTAAAAAAGTGTCGAGGGCAATCGTTCAGCGATGCATTCAATCCACTAGCTGAGGGTACAAGCCTACAGACAATGCTTCAAACCTTTGCTTTTCGATAAGAACATTCGAGACTGGCTGAACTTCTGTCAAAAGCTGAAAAGCCCTGGAATCGCTGCTAACAATAGCCATGGTCGAACACAGCGTTTAAACATCCTTTTAACGGACGAGTCGCGGATTCAATTGCATCCAATACCTAATCGACAGAATAGAACAGTGACAACCTGCATCTCGCAAACATTCCCGTAATACAGACCTCGAAATTCGGCTTAAATATCCTGGTAGCTGGTGGAGTAAGCAGTTGTGCAAAAGGTCAACTTCATTTTGTTGAGCAAGGATGGCCTTTTGATAGAGAACTTTATAGGGAAGGTATCTTCTGCACAAAGATTTAATAACCACCATCAACTCATGGGCACAAAGGAAGTAATTTTGATGCAAGATGGAGCCAAGGTGCATACAGCTTTGAAAACGTATGAGGCGATTTCTGAGCACTTTTTTAATGCGTGGATTGATTGGCCTAGTGATTCACCTGATTCCAAAACAATTGAAGACGTGTGGTCCATATGAAAGGAAATTGTCTTTTGAGATCGCAGTGAGTCAAGGAGAGTGATTTTGAGATCCAAAAAATAGGCAGGAGCTGATTCGACGCAACAAGTTGAGTGGGACTCAATTTCGGTAAAATATCTAAGAAATTTATGTGACAGTTTCAGAAAGCGGATTTTAGACTGTATATAAAACAAAAGAATGCATACTTCATAGTGATTATATATTATGTTACCTAATGCGTGTACTTTGAATACCATTATAATATTACAAATTTTTGCAATTTTTCCTGTAAGTGAAATCGAAAAAATTGAAAAGCATTATCATGCTTGGTATTGCCAAAGTATAGCATGTAGGATTTATCGCAAAATACTTGCCGTTCATTGATCGAATCCCCTAATACGGACAGTTGAGTGCTTTTTCGAAAGTAAATTTTTTCGCTTCCCCAAATAAATCACCATTTCTCCAGTACACATCCAATAGAAACCGGGGTTTCACAAGTATCAGAGTTGTCTCTGCTTCTTTCATTCCGCAGACGACCTCACAAGAGGCAATGAAATCAACAGTGAGGATTGAAGCAATTTGCTTGAATCGCTCAGATTCTGAGCGTTAGTAGTAGTCAGGGAAAACTTTGGTTCTCTGGGAAAATTTGACAGTGTTCTCCTCCGCGAACAGAAATATAGAGATAGTAAGCCATGTGTCCGCAAATTCGACAAGTTACAACCAAAAGCTGGAAGAGCGTAAGTATCGGAGAAACCAAAGGGAATATCTGAGGTAGTAATTCTCTTAATTTGTTCTATTTATAGATTTTAGCTTTGTAATTTTTGTATTATATGCAGGTTTCATTTCCTTAAATCTCTTTATTCTGTGCAGATGATACTTCCATCTACTACACATCTGGAAACGCAGAAGTAATAACCTTCAATCTTCAATAAAACATAAATACAAAAGTGGAAGATATGCGTCAACGCGGCAAAAAATGAAGGCAATTTTTGTGACGAGACAACATAGACAAAATCCAAGCCAGCTGACAGTTGACCCTAGCCCATAGAATGGATGAAAAACAGTCAGAAACTCAAGACTAAATTTGGACATAAGACTATATAGGAACATATGTATGTTAAACGTTGAAGTTAAATATAGATGTGTCAAAAATATATGGGCGGTTTTCTGCAGCAACACACTTTTAGTGGTTACATAAAACATAAATTTGGTGTATTGAAATTTATGGCTGCACAGAACTGAAAACTGTGGCTTAATTGGGAAATTAATTTTAAAATACTATAATCACATACTTTCGTTTCGAAAATTGTTTTTCCAGCAGTTTTACCTAGACAATTTTTTCATTTGTTTGCATATAGAACGTAATAAATGACCATGCATATGAATTGTTACTGCTAATAATAGACCATGCTTTAATTTCATGGATAAACTGCATTTTTTGTGTAGGTTGATTTTTTAAACCTATTCGCAGTAATTTGTTTTCATTTTGCTATCGAGCACATAATTTTTCGTCATCTTTTCAAAATTCATTACCATGCCATATGTAAACACACGTTATTGTTTCTTTATACATGTGCATTAAAACAAAATCTAAGATACTAAATTTCTCACAGATTTCAATTATAGCTTCACACTAATTTTCCGGCAGCGTTCATTAAATGCATATTACTCTGGTAGACTACATCCAACCGGGGCCGTTTGAATTTGGGTTTGCAGAAAGAGTATAATACCGTAGACTGTTTACTTCCCTACGGACTAGTTCGCAATTTTTCCCGCTATGAGCAACTTTAAATTTCATTTTCAACCAGAAAAAAATCCTGATGCCGTGCTATGAAAGCAAGATTATCTACAAAAATTATTTCCTGTTAAACACAAAGTTTTCTGGTAAAGTTTTATTTTCTGTGGTTTTTTACTCACGTTATGATCCGCGGGATATTGACTGGGTAGCAGAGTTTGCAATTAAAAATTGTGAGTCGTTGTATTTTCGGACATGCGGGTCTGACTTTGAATTATTTTTTTTTTTGAGTTTTGAAGAGTTACTTGAAACTTTTTCTTTACTTTGGCTAATTAGACTAAAGCAGGTTTTGTAGATGTGCTCGGTCGGTTTGTTTACGAAAACTGATGAAAAGCTCGGAAATGTATCACAATAAGGTAAAAAAAAACTTTTCAATGCAAAAGTTATAGATGTTAATTGGTTTAACTTTGTGTATTTTGTGACATCGATATTAAAACCCATTGAAAAAGTGCTTGAGCCATGAAATATTCTTAACTTTTGTTGTTTTGAGACTGGGTTGTTGACGTATTTTCGCTACCGATGAGCAAATAGCTCACTAATTGGCTTAAACTCGAAGCAATTGTAATAGAGAATAAGGATAAATAAAATGATTTCATAGTTTTTCTTTGGGTTGATAATTTTGAATCAGGTATCATAAAAGCAATGTATACATTATTTTTGTTTTTAATCAATCGCGAATAAGTGGGCTTCTAGGCATTAAAGTGGAAGAAAAATATTTTGATCAGTGCCTTATGAAGAGTGAAATACAATATATTTCGCGGAATTTTAAATTAACCAAACTAATGAGTGAAATTCAAGGTAAGATAATAGCAAAGATTATTTTTAAACACCCAACGAAAGAGATGTTGACATTGAAGCACAGATATAAATAAATATTCTCATCCTTATGAAAATTAAGTGTAAAATAAGAATATCTAAACTTTCAGAAGAAAAATCACCTTAAAAAAACGGAGACAGAAGACATACCAATATGAAACAAAATCATGAATATTTACAAAGACTCTTTTCATGGTTCAAAACATTTGATTTAAGAGATTTACTTAAAGATTTAACCAAAGGACACTTGAAGTGATAATAGTAATATCTGTAAGCTACTTACAACCATATTATTTGTAAGAAAGGAAATGTATGATAATACTAGCTTTACACTATTTGACTTGCTAACAACTTAACACAACAACAGTGTTTAACATCATAAAACATGGAAACATTCGTGAACACTACCCTCATACCTTGTGTATACGAGAACAGAGTCATATGTCTTATCTATAACATTTATTTTATTTTTAATATCTATCATTTAAAACTTTCGTCTACAAAAGGTTTCTATTATTCAGTTATGTATTCTAGTTTATCTATACATTATTCTGTTACCGTGATTGGAAATAAATATTCTTATTTACTTCTTTATCATCTTATTAGCTAACAAGCACTGAGTGTTGTAGTTCCAAGTACAACCCCTGACATATAACTTTGTGTATGTGTCGTATGATTACTGTCACTACTATTACCGACAACGTTCGGCAGCACTGAATTCGAACCGATTACTCCGGTCATACCAGTCGCTATCACATTTCGATTCGATTCGACTTCGTTTGGAATCGAGAAATGCCTATACGAGATATAGTCCGGAGGCGGCGGTTGGTGCTGCCGTTTCGAGTTCTCGATTCGTTGTTTTTTCAACTTAAGATAGCCTAATACCGATACCAATACAATGAAAACAATAATACCTAGACAGCAGCCCACTATCAGGCCCAGTCGCCGTGTCAGGATCGAATGAATGATTCCTTCGCTGGATAGTCCATTTTCGTCAGGCATCAGACTGGGTGCATCAAGCGTTGTAACTTCAGTGCAACGGGACGTCGAGCTGTCAGTTAGCATTTCCTGGAGGCCTTCAGGCAGAATGTTATTGTTGATACTTTCGCCCATGTCGTTCAGGATGGAAAATGTCTCGTTCACGTTGATTTGATTGATTGCTGACATTCCTTTCACAGTGACCCAGTTCCCTAGACCCAGAACGCAGATGAGATACTTCGTATTGGAAGCTAGTTTGAGGAGTTTGGCAGAATTCATTGATCCATTTAGACGTTTTCCGCGTACCTGTAAAGTAATTTGATGAGAAAAGTATTTTTAGTGAACAAAGAAACAAATTGAAATTGTTAGTGGATTTTTAAGGGGTGAAGTTAGAATTAAAAGTAAAATTGCTATGTTCTAGGATCAAAAAATATGATCTAACGCAACGAAGGTAAATCATTTTATATTGTTCGTCGATTGGAATTGCTAATATTGTTAATGATGGGAATCATTCAATCAAAAAAATCGAATAAAACATAAGCAATTTGTGCCTATCATGTAAGAAAAAAGCTGAAAAATCCACGAATTCGAAGAACTAATGTTTCAATCCATAAAAAAAAACAACAAATAAACAACATACATTAAGATGCTAAAAAAATTTTCAAATCTTTTCGTTCTAAACTTTTTTGTTCTGATATTTAAATAAATTTCGTGATTAGTTAATCAAAATAAGACTGAATTTTTAAGAAAAAATACACACAACAGCAATAATATATTGTAACTTTAAAAATTAACTCTTCGCCATCAATTTTATTTACAGACTGTTGTTTTGAGCTTTTAAAGGTTATACAAAAGCTAAATTATAATTATAACAAAAGCTAAACTATAATTACTTCCTATCCATAAGAAGGGCAAAAGTAAAGCGGCCAGCAATTTCCGTCCAATCTGGGGAAGATTTTTGAGAGGAAATGGATGGAAAAATAAAACATCATCGTGAGCTCACGTGAGCTCAGTTTGGCTTTAGACACAGAAACGGGACACAGCATGTCATCTAATACTTGCATGATCAAATCGTGTCTCATTTGAATGAGCAAAATATTCCGACAGTAGTGTGTGCTTTAGATATCGAAAAGGCTTTTGATTCCGTATGGCACGAAGGTCTTCAGTTTAAGTTAATCAGGTTTTAATTCCCGGAAAACGTGATAAAGCTCGCAGCAACCTTTCTTACTTACAGGCAATACTATGTCAGCGTTAATGGAGCAGATTCTCCCAAAGAACCTGTGACATCAAAAGTTCCATAAGGTTCTGTAACAGGGCCGATTCTTTATACCGTATTCACCGCTGACCTTCCCATTCCAGTGGGCCAACCTCAAGTCCAACTTCTTCAATATGCCGATAACACGCGCTTATTTGCGTCGAGCCAAGATCCGTTCAAAGCAGCAAAGAACCTGGAATACTACTTGGCAGCATTAAGTCTTTATTGTGACGAATGGGGCATCAAACCAAATTCGATCTAAGCATCGGGGATCGCGAACTATTCGCAATAAGACCAAAAAACTCGCTGTCTCGTTCGGAACTTCTAAGATAGTTCCTTGCTTACCACTAAAGTACCTCGGTGCTGATCTTCATGAATTTATATAGTATAATCCTCACGTGCGGCGTAAAATCAAAGCTGCCAAATCCGCATTTCAACGCATCAGACATCTTTTCGCCAAAGAGATGGGCATGACCACCAAATCTAAACCCATTTGCTATCAGACCCTGATCCGACCTATCTTGACTTACGCATCCCCATCCTGGATTACCTGCTCAAAGACTGTCATGGCTGAAGCGGAGATATTCGAAAGAAGAATCCTCCGCTTCTTTACTGGTAGGTTCTACAACCCGGTAACTAGAAGAACCTTCTCCTGTATCAGAAGTCGGGACTTATGCCACTTAGGGATCGGATTGTAGAATTAATGAGAAGTTTCTACGGACAGACAGACGGATATGAAAACGGACTGATTTAGTCAATAGGGCGTACAGGTGGTTCCAATAATGCATTTATGCTCTCCGCGAAGTCACCGTGCCAACGACAGCTCATGAATGTGCTATTTAGGTTTGTAGGCCTTCCATCGAAGAGAAGGGGCTAGAAGTAAGACCTAGGTTAAAATTTTAGGTCAAAGTAGGTTAAGCTAATTATAATTAGGTTTAGGTTAGGTCTTAATTGTAGTGCAAGGCAGTTTTCAAGACATGTATTGCCCAGGTAACCTCAGTACGTGTGCAGGCTGGGTAGTGTTATTAGTGTATAAGATAAAACCTGTCGAAGAAGAAAAAAAAAAATATATATATATATATACATATATATATATATATATATATATATATATATATATATATATATATATATATATATATATATATATATATATATATATATATATATATATATATATATATATATATATATATATATATATTTATTTATATATATATATAACTATAACTATAAGAGCCTGCAGTCCAAAATAGTAGTCTAGATTTTAAGTTATCAAAGCTAATTAAACTTTAATCTAGGTTGGGAATGTACAATTACAAAACAATAAAAAATCTTTTCAATTCAATTCAGTAGTGATCACAGCATATCAAATATATCGGTTTTGTTGGGGCGAAATATTTTGGGCCTCACAGCTTATTTGAACAGCAATGGCTTCATTTTTTTTACTATTTTCTGTTAATAATAACAACTAATCGATTCAGCCATTTTCACCCCTATTCCATCTTCAAATGCTGCACGTTAAAAAGCTTTTTATAGATTTAATTTACAACAACCAAATTTTATGGTATGTAGTATTTTTTGACTAAAAAATGAATTACTGAGTCTATCCAATCAATCAATCAAAAAAAAAAAAAATACATTTAAAGCACCTGGTAGTTGGAGATACTTTGCCTACCTCCAAAATCTTTTGATTTTGTATCAATTTCGTTCATATCACAGTATTATTTACACCAAGATGTTCTTTTTTGATGCACATTTGCAGAGTAATCAGTTTAATTGAACCAAACAAATCAGGTCCAAAAAACTTTGGCGTTTGGTAAATTGAAAAAATTTCCTCATTCTACGCTTAGCTCCTTTAACTTGACGTTTAACTCGTATGCCCAGCGCAAAAGAAAATTTACGAAGTTCGTGTATAAGCGCATTATATACCTCTTCAAAAACTGAAAAGTACGACCACAAAAGTTAGGAAAATTCCATTCTTACCATTTTTCGACAGATTTTCACGATTACAAAGAATTTAGATGGAAAGTATTACGCTTTTCGATCTTACACGTATTTCAACCTGGAAGCTTAGAAAGTGTCGAACTTTCACTGTATGGAGAGAGGTTTCATTTTCGAACCGAATTTTCTCGCTAATGATATGATTTTTATACAAGAATGGAAGAGCAAATTTAGGCAATCTATTGGATCTACATGGACTAAAATAGAAGATCGTTGGATACATGATATACGAGGGTGGATCCAAAAAACGGGAATTTTGTCATAGCTTCTTTATTATTTATATTAATATTTTAATATCAAATTTTGATCACCTTCAAAGTATGCTCCATTGACCAGAACGCATTTCTACAAACGATTCTTTCATTGTTCAAAACAGTTTTTAAATTCACTTATCGGGATGTCCTTAAGGCTTTCCAGCGATTTTTGTTTTACTTTCTTCACAGTGGCAAAACGCTTTCCTTTCATATCTCTTTTGAGTCTGAGAAATAAAAAAATATCACAAGGAGCTGGATCCAGTGAGTAGAGGGGATGGACAATCGGTGTCATGCCGGTTTTGGTAAAAAAACTGTTTTGCGGATAGAGCGGTGTGAGCCGGCGCATTGTCATGGTGGAAAAATCAGTCGACTGTGGCCCAAAAACCTGCCCTTTTCTTCCAGATATTCTCCCTCAATATTTTCGAAACCTTCAAATAGAACTTTTGGTAGACAGTTTGACCTAGGGGTAACGAACTCCGCGTGCTCAACACCTCTGCAATCGAAGAAATAAATGAGCATTGTCTTCATGTTTGGCTTCATTTGGCGAGTTTTTTTTGGGACGAGGAGAGGTGGGAATCTTTCATTGGCTTGATTACTGCTTTGTTTTGGGGTCCTATCCATAGCACCACGATTCTTTTGGAAAAAAGAGAACCCTTCGAGCTGATTTTGAAGCTCAAAACATACCTGAAGTCGATGCTCCCTTTGCTCGTCTGTGAAAAAGCGAGAAACAAATTTGGTTGCAACCATTCTCATGTGCAAATTTTCGGATAAAATGCTCTGAATTGAACTCCATGGCATTCCAAACATCTCAACTGCTGTATGGCATAATGCAAATTTTTCACACCAATATACATTTTCACGACATTCGATATTAATTTTTTTTCGATGGGGTGATATGAACAAATGGCCTATTAGCAAAGGTTATTCTTTTGATTAATCACAAAACAGCAAATTTACAAGTCAAAATTTCTAAATTGAAATGAATTAATTTGATGTTAAATAAGTATGATTTGCTACCCACGCTGGGCGCAAAAAATTTTTATGTGATTCTAAGGGTTTTAAATGTCTGGAAAAGCTGAAACATAGAGAAGATTCAGATAGTATAAGTATATCTTTATTTTGAAATATTTTGTTAGCACCATTCGAGGTTTTATGCATAAAAACTATCCTACCGATGAAACTTCAGAATTTCAAATCGGGAAATACTGAAATCAAAAGCATATGGAGTTTTTTTTCATTCAAAAAATGGGGGGAATGCAAGCGTCTATTGTTTTCAGAATAGATTTTTATGCGTTTAAAAGAAATTTCAGTTATTTAGCTGAATTTAGAGAGTACAATTTTAATATACTTGACGAGAAAAACAAAAAGTGCCTATTAAAACAATAAGTGCCTATTTCGCAGTCTTATTTAATTTACTTCTGCATAGTTTTTTGTAGCTTATTATTTTTATATTAAACATATATATTTTTTTATATTTTTTTTGCATTTATCATTCGATAATATTGGCTATACAATTACTTCCATAGCATTTGGTAAAGTGGCACAAAGATTTGTTTAGCGCATCAAAATGCCTCTGGACGGTATTTTTCTCTTGTACGTTGATAATTTAGCACGAAAAGTATTTTCAATTCTCTTTTAAAGTGGATCGCTGCCATTGGTCATATCAATTCTGTTTTGATATTTTGAATATTTCACACTTCAGTTTTCACCAACGAGTAGGTAAAGATTTTTGACATAATATATGTAGAAATGAGGAAAAACTACAGAGAAACGCCAAAAAGCTGATGGTATACGAATCAACGCATCTAGTCTTTTTTTATTAATAAGATTAAATATTAATGGTTTCTTTCGCAGTCAGAGAATGTTGGCAGTTGGGAGTTTTGTTTTTAGATCGTCATTGGCTTATAAAACTAACTTTCTTTGACTTGTTGTAAAGTAAGTGATTATATGTTATGTCGTTAGGCCAACTTTAGGAAAGATAGTGCTAAATATGCAGTACTTTGAACAATTATTGCTTGTGCAAAACAGATTTAAGTTGTTGCATAAATTTGTTTGATTTTGATTACTCTGCAGTTGGCAAAACCTGAATTAATATTTTCATAAATAGATGAATAAGTGAGCCTATTTGCTGATACGGAATCGAATCTGGCAAATCGATTATTTTATTCTTCAACTTGAAGCGATTCAATAAGCTTAATATATGGTATCTGCAAAAAAAGCCCCTTTTTTGGAATATCGGATATATTTTGTGAAAATCTTTCAAGGTTCGAAGTATATTAAATGTAACTAAAACTTGATTTAAAAAAAATATCTGATATCAAATATTCTTTAATATGTTTTTATTCATTTTTTCTGTTCCAGTTTTTCTAGACATAAGTAGGATAGCTTTGCAAACACAGTTTTTTTTGATTGAAACCCATACAAGCAATCAGCAAAAGTATCGTGTTATTCAGAAAAAGCAAAAAGCTTTTGAATTTATTTCTAGTCACTTCGATCCTCATACTATTTACTGAAATTGGAAGGTTAATGCTTTTTTGCAAAACTTATTCTGAAGCTAGACTACTTAGGGAGTACAATAATTTTGCCAAACTATAATGTAAGTAAGCTGTGATTTTCAAATTCTAAAATCATGAGATTACAAAAAGAAAAGAATACCATTAAATCAAGCAGATAGCGAAAAAAATCCATAGAATATCCCTAGTTGAATCACTTGAGCGAAGATTTTTAATAGGGAGCCAGAGATATTTCTTTGTACAAAATTTCAAATTAATGAAATATTCTTGGATAACAATTACTTATCAAGTTTAATTTTATAAGTCTGGCTTTTTTAAAGTTATTTAGGACCTACATCTATCACAATAATTATTTTATTTCAAATAAATTTGAAACAGGCTGATGAATCTGTTTCAAGAGCGCTCTCAGAAGTATTAAAACTCAATTTCAAAAAAGCTCAAAGCTTTGAATCTTCATTGGTGCCTCGTTAGCGAAAAATTCTTCTTTGAAAGATTTGCAGTAATATCCAACAAAGCATTCATGACGAACTCATCAGTTTCAATGGTCAAAAGGAACAATTCAACAAGACTTAAAGTACACCAGAGTATATTTCAAACAAAGGCCAGATCCAACAGCACACTCAACCGTCAAACGAACAAACAAAAAGAAATCGAAATAAAATTCAAACAAATACATAGAATGGAAAATGCTGCAACGATTATGGTTATTGCCACTCTTACCTCATCAACGCCGTCCAGCGAATGGTAGACGATTTCATAGCCATTTAGTCCGGAGTGCTCTCGACTTTGCCATGACACTACCACCGAGTACGGCTGAATGTCCTGGATGGCCAGTTTGAGAATTAATGGAGCGTCGCAGAATTGCTGGGGCTCCATTTTCGAAAATACTTTGCCGCGCAATTCACCTGGCTGTTCGCACCTCAAGTAAGTGCTATCGTTCTCGCTCATCCATTTTTGATGATCCCGTAGCCATTCCCATAATTCTTGTGAATCGCAACTACAATGCAGAGGATTATCTGTAAACGAAATAAACAGAGGGAAATTATGAATACGGATTGTATATTTGTGACTGGAACATTCATAGATGCGAGTCCAGATGTTTTTGGCACATGGTTTTTTTTTAAATATTCTGTTTCATATATTTTTATTGAAAAGGATTTTCCAACAATATTTTATGTAATTTGCGATAGTCAAGGGAGTGATAATTTTTTATGACTTTGGATATGTTTAATTTACGGTTTAAAGTGCTGTGATGCGAGTTTGGACAGTATTTTGTGATTATAGTTTTTTTATATAGTCTTTTTTTGTAGGAATGGACAGTTTTAGAATGGGATATTAACGGGTGTTGCGTAGCCATCATATTGCAGCAGACTCAGTTTGACCGATTAAACTAACTCTGATGGCTAGAAAATGTATGCTTTGAGCGTGAAACATTATGATTTAGCGAAAATAGCATAACAGCCTGTGCTCGACGGATAAAATGCAATTACTGGGAACGAATATTTCCTAAGTATAATTCGGAAGCTCAAATTCAAATAGGAATTCAATATGAATAACTATTTCCTCGTGAATTAGAGTGAAAGTAGCAGCTGTTTTTCAAAATGATAAAAAAAATAGATCTAGGGCTCGAAAGCAACATTAACTAAGCAGGAGTTCGCATAAATATGACCCTGGAAAATGAATATTCTATCTAATAGCCAGATTAGTTTTTTTGAAGTAAAGGTGGTTTGCCGCTGTAATGCACTCGCTGAAAGTTTGCCGAATAAGGTTTAGTGCAGAATTTTTTTTTAGATTACCTTCCAGTTAAGCTTATTGTGAAAGGAGGCTAAGCTCGACTGCTAATTCTTCGTAGCCGTTAGATGATATTACAGTACCGATACATCTGACTACTAAGTGTAGTGAATTTGTGTTTTTCTCCTGTGTGTATTCTTCCGGTGTGTTTTGTTCTCTATTTTGGTGTTTTTCCTTTCGATTTCAACACTTTTTACCGC
Organism: Nemotelus nigrinus; assembly: GCA_947369275.1. NCBI lineage: Eukaryota > Metazoa > Arthropoda > Insecta > Diptera > Stratiomyidae > Nemotelus > Nemotelus nigrinus. Next base: position 20,940,558 of record OX376374.1, read on the forward strand.
TAATTTGCACTCTGGTAGCATTACTTAACGACTGGGTACCATCATGTTGAATTTCACCGGAAATGGTAACAAGTTTCTCTAAAGCAATGTTTAATATAAAGTTAATGTCAATATACGAGGCATGTCCAGAAATAAAGTGTACTTGGGCCATCACAGGCAGATGGTTTTTTTTATTTTTTTATTTATTTATTTATTGTCCAAATCCACAGAACAAATCCAATTATAGATTAGACAAGAAGAAAAAAAAATACACATATAAATATATATAA